>JAOWBL010005096.1:0-10512 GCA_028564865.1 Zenarchopterus dispar | reverse complement strand
TATGTGTGTATATATATATACTGTATATGTGTGTATATATATGTATGTATACATATATATGCGTGTGTGTGTGTGTGTATATATATAGTCAATCTGTAACAATTTTGTTAAAATGTACTTGATTTCTTTAAATCATCTCACTAGAGAATCAAATAATTGATATCTAACAGAAAGAAAGGAAAAAAAATGCTGTGTGACTGTTTTTAATTAAGCAATAATTCAATTAATTTTAAGCTTTTCCTGGTAAAGGAGATGTTTTTTTTCCCCTCCCATTAATGCAGAGCTCTCCATCATCACTGTGACATCCAAAAGCAATGACATACAAATCATGCAGCTTCATTGTGGCTTGTGAAGATACTCTGAGCAATGTCCTCAGTAATTCTCATGCTGAGAAATGTGTTACCAAACCAGAAACAGAAATCCCGGCAATTATTGCCGTATTTATTTAGCACCACCCTGATGCTTTGGAAGCATGTCTAATTTTAGACACAAGCTGTGTCACATGGTGGAGACCATTTATCATCTGACTTACATTCTCATTTATCCTCAGCCTTTGAGACCACAAATGGAGATTTGATACAAGAAATGGGGACATACTACTTTCGCCAAAGTTATGTTGGTCATTGAGAAAGCAGGTTAAATCCAAGATAGAAGACCGACCTTAAACACAAAGCAGCAGGAAACGAAAAAGTTGGCTTTCAAGTGTAGATATATGGCTGCTACAAGACCAGGATCAGTTGCTTTGGGAACTTAAAACCTCGGATGACAGTGAGAGCCATTTGCAATATTAAGATAAATAGTCTCATCTCTGCACCAGTCTGTGTGGTTGGAGTTTGTCTTGTTTGATGCAAATGAACCAAATAACTTGATGTTTCAAGGATATTTAAAGGTAAGTGGTTTGAAAAAAAGGGAAAAGAAATCTTAATGGGTTGCTTTAGATAAAAAAAAAAGACATAAAAGACATCGGGAATTGAAACCAGAAGAAGGAAAGTATCCTGAGTTCCAGTAAAACTTAAATGTAGTCTCTTTTGTCCTTCTTGGTAGTTATCCATGTTGTTGATTTTGGTGTACAGGACTAATCCTCTACTGTTTGAGAAGTATGACAGTGTCGGCCTCACCTCATTTCAGGAGAATCCCACTGTGGCAGGTAAAACCTCCCAAATCAATAGCACATATGGTGCACATTACAGTGGGAAAAGCCTCCCAAAAAAGTTTTTTTTTTTTTTCCTCCCCGAGAGTGGCTCACATTGATGACAGACATGTTCTGATTCCACATATGTTGAAATGTAGAAAGCGTTACATGGCCTCTTTGATACAGGATGATTTATAGGGCCTTGACACCGGTTGCAAATGTCTTTGCAGAGGGCACGAGGAGGCCCTACAGTGCGAGTGGATAGTGTCGATCATATCACATTCCGACCTTCGACAAAATGGATAGTGTTTCCACTCAGAAGTCTTTTCTTTTGTTGCCGTTTTATCATTGTCATCAAACGTCACTTCTTTCCCGGATTGACAAAAAGCAGCGGTAGGAAACGCCGGACAAAGCAACTGCCTCATGCATGTTCGGCTCCTTCATGTTGACGATGCCATCTGGAGGAAATCGAGATTTTCATCAAACTTCTCTGTTTGTTGTGCACAGATTTTATGCTCCCAATTAGTCATGGGTTGCAGCAGGCAGAGAAGATAGAGCAGAAGAAGCTCGGCGAAATCTGCCCAATGTGCATCGACAACTCTGCTAAAGCGCTCTCCGCGTTAGAAAATGAGGTTGGCCGGGGTCACCGTCTCGTGAGGTATAATTATATCGTAAAACTAAGCCTCGAGCTTCGACATAATGGTAGATAAACACGGTCTGATTTGTGACACTTCTCGATTTCGAGTCCAGGCTGATGCAGCTAACTCAATTAGCAAATGGGGGATCAGGCAGTGCCTTAATGCAGATTGGTGGGGATGAGCAAGCATGTTCCCAAAAATTAATTACCTATCACATTTCTCATGGTCATCAAAGTTCCCCGGGCTAATGGCACGGCTAAATCCATATTCAGTGAAGCGATCATGTTCCATTAGAAATTTCAGTCATCCGCTTGACAGAGTAGTGCAGTAATGTATGATGTTGACTCTCGCCCTTCAAAAAGGCCCCAGCATGCAAATAAGGTATTTAGCTACGTCTTAGGGATGAAATTATTTTGTTTAGAGGGCATATATAAATATTTGAGTACAAACGCCAAGCCATTCAATACACCTTTAAACAAAACTTGGAACACCAGGGCAATTAATGATATATACAGTTAAACCTGACAAGCCACCAACTCCCAGAAGGATGGACAGTAAGTGACAGCTTGCAAGCAGAAGTTTAATGTCATTTTGGATCTCAATTACACTGCGCTTTATTGAATAATACCTTAAATCTGCACAGCACTGACAATCAGCTGTACCTTAGGTGTTATAATTTCATGCCACACCCACTGCTTGCTTTTGGTATTTTACACAACATGTTGTTTATTAGTCAGAGAGGAGCTTCTGAAGAGGTTAACTATGCTGCAGATAAGATTATCGTTGCATCTGAAATGAAACAGAGACCATCCGTGAGAAGGCCTTTCGTTAGCTGGTAGCTAAAAATAAAAGTTGATTTAAGCTCTTGTTGCTGCTTGACTGTGCAACTTATAGAAAGTCTTCTAATATTTTTTACATTGAGATTAAATGTGAACTCTCTTCAGTCATTCTGCATGTCAGTTGTGGTACGTAAAAGGGAAAATAATCATGATTTTTTTACACAGCTCTTTCTAAAGATTGTGTTTTTGTGATCATGGTGACTCACATAAATGTTTGCTGCAAAAAAGTAGGGCTCGAGTGATGTTATTTAAATTAAAAGAAAGTAAAATCTCAGGATCCTGTGGGTTGTAAAGCTTGTTTTGGCCTGGGCAGACATTTAATCATTTTTGACTTCCTGTGGAAATCTGCAAGATCACAATACTTTATTGCTGAGATAAAACCTGATGCTGGGCCGCAAGTACAAGATTTGATTTCCCGTCTGAGGTTTGCTTTGGGAAAGCAATGAGCAGAACAAACGGGGAACTCAAATCACACACAGGGTTTTATGAACAAAATTAGATCTGTTTACAATTCATAAATGATGAACGCACTTATATTCTCAGGAAAACAAAAAAAGTTTTTCCTTCAAAGTCCTGCTTTGGTTATGAGCCAGTAGTTTTCTTCTGCTCTGGTTTTATTGGAGCATTACCACCACCTGTTGATCAGTGAAATAACATGATACACACATAAACTAGACATCAATAAAAACAATTAAAAAAAAAACTTTAAAAGTGCTGTTCACTGTCCAAACTTCAGCAGAGTAAATGTCATGTGAGTGAGGTGCTAAACTTAGACACTAATTATTAAAAACCTGCCTCCCAACTGAAATCATTGTCCTTCATTATGTCATTTTCGCTGCAAACTGAAGCCTTAAACAGCAGGTCTGGTTGTGGGAGCTGTGCACAGGTACGGTATGGCGAGTGTGTGAGAGAAACATGAACCCGAACAGTAAACGTGCCATGAAGGCCGGGGAATGTGAGTCCGGGAGCTGAGCTGAGCTGGATTGAGTTTTCAGTAGGAGGGTACATTCGTGGCCTGTCAGAGTCCATTTGATGAGTAAACTCCTGACAAATGGTGCAGGAACTTAGCTGAAATGTAATGGTTATTTGTCTTTTCATCTCGTTCTTTCCCTTTACAGTACCAGTTCCCTTTGGGTTCAGGAGCCAGCTTCACTTATGGGACCAGAATTGACTGGAACAGACAGCAGCTGCAGCATGTTTGTACTGTAGATGACTGGAAGAAATGTTTGTAACTGTCGGATAAGACATTATATATAAGGACATTTGCAGCCCTTATATTGAAACCCATATATCCACAATTTGATTTAAAAAAAAAAATAATAAAGTGTTGCCGTTTGTTTTAAACAGCAGATCATGTTAAAATCAGGAAACCCAACCTCAGGTAAATGTGCTCCTGTTTTTATAAAATAAGCAAATGTTAGCTTAGTCATATTTAAAAAAAAAAATGGCAGAAGATGGTGTAAAAGGAGGAGAAGGGGGAAGGGATGTCATTCAGTTCCTCATTAGACCTTCAGATTCAGCTGGCTTCTGAGTCCCGATCGCTTAAGTCCGACATCGGAATTCAAGGCGACATTAAACAAGTGTAGGGGACAAAACCGAAGCCCGCGGCTGCAAATACAATGTAGTCTTCATGCTGGCAGGTTGTTTGTTTACATGTGGCCGGAGATAATTAGCCCAGAAGTAATGACTGCTCTCTGATGACAGCCGCTGAAACTCGATCACGCACTGTGACATGCTCTCCCCGTCACTCTCCCCTAACCAACAACTGCAGCGGGGTTATTTTTACCCGGCTGCTGGCTGGGCGAGCCTGGCGCCAGCTCCTGGGACCCGGTGGGCTAAAGGGTTGAAAGGGCCAATGCTGCCATTCGCCCCTTAACCTTCCATACCGGACCAGTGCCAACCGGCACCTGTAACCCAACACTGATGACAGAACCATGGTGTCCCCCCGTGGACGGAGAGTAACCAATGCAGCGTATTCTGATTCCCCTTCAGCCGGGTTTCTGCGAGCAAAGCAAAAAGTTTGAACTCTTTCAGACTTGGACGCTATGGTTTTGGGTTGTAGATGGATTGGGCAAAACAACATTTATATATGAAAGTTTACATAGTTTTATAAAACTTCATTGTCACATTAATGACTTTCTTTTTATGCAAAGATATATGTGGTATAACTAGATGATAATTTTTGTTGTTGAGATCTCCAGTGCTTGAATAATGTCTTGAGATTTTCCCTGCACATTACAATATCATGAAATAATGTGCTTTATTAGCTTTATTGTTCCATAGAGAATGATGTTTTACAATACGTGATCAATGATTTTAAATTTCTTTGCACCTGCTGAGACTAAGTCTGAATCTCACTACGTCATGACAGGTAAATTACACATTAGACTACTTTAATCAGTGTTTGAGGGGTTGCTATATGGAGGTATAAATTTTCTAATGTCTGTGCTCAAGGGTGAAGTTTGAGATGATTCTCATGTATGCAGTTCATGTTTGAATTTCTGGTTTCGGTCTGCTATGATAAATGACAAGGAACCACCTCGTCTACATTTCAAAGACATGAGAAGCCTGGATGTGACCAGAAAACTCCAAAAAAGACTCAACATCTGTAGCGTTGCCATCATATTTTCTTTGTGATGTACTTTGAGTAAACAAACAGGCTCCTGATGCAACAACATGATGACAAACATACAAGCAACAATCATTCTGAAGGACTGAGACTGGAGTGATGTGATTGGAACCCAGCGGGGGAATCGAGAGGGGGCACAAGACAGTACAACAATTGTGTTCTCAGTTTTTAAGTTCTTTTTTTTAGATGTAATTCACTAAAAGTTGCATATTAGCATTGCAAGTTAGACAGAAAAGATCTTTAATCTTAATCTTGGTTAAAACGGTCACTTACAACCCTGTATGCATGGTGGATTCCTCCATCACGTGCATGTTACTGCACAGGACACGAGGAAGGTTGAACTCACACAATTTATCAAATGTTTATTTTGTCATATATGATGATCTTACTAGGTCCAAATATTTGATTTGTGGTATTGAAGTTTAACTGCTATCCCTTGTTTAGAATGTGTTTGAAATTTTTTTCTGAAGAGCAATGACAAGTGAACGATAAAGTTTGATATTTTATTGAAGGGAGATCATAGCAAACTCGATCATTTTACTCAACATTCATGCTTTTAGTTTGCTTAAACAATCCATTAAGTTCTATTCATAAATACATTAAAGTCAGAAATGTTGTTTAAGTTTGCATGTGAAAAGATGAAAAAAAATGGAACTATTAATATATATATAGAGAGATATACTGGAAATAATAGTTAATCTTTGTTAATTCTCAAATATGAATTTCAATGAATGGTTTTCAAATCACCTTCACTACCCTTAAAAAGCTTCTGGAAAGTTAGAAGTTTACTGATAATTTTCATGTCCTTTTGCACCACATTTGTATAACTAGTGTATAATATGACCTACTGAGTAAAGTAGTATCTCAAAACACCAAATACACTTGAAAAGAACACATCTGAAATTTGATGCAGTAAAGCATTTTTGGGGGAAAAATGTGAAATTTTCCTGAAGGAATTAGCAGGAAAAGACTTTTACTCATGTTTCAAGTTCAACAATTCAATCAAGTAAATAGTTTCTTAGGACACGCGCAACCCGTCAAATGCAATCAAAATTTCTCACCATACTCAAATATGACTTGAGTCTCTGAGCTCTAATCTCATATGGCACTTTAACTGATATTGACTTCAGGATCTCAGGATGACTTGGAGTCTTCTTAGATATTTTCTTTCGAGCACCACGCACGTCTATCATGCTCCAGAGAGCAATGGTCACTCGCTGGGCCACAGCTTAACAATGACCATTCAGTTTGATCTTCATCAGATCTAAAGTAAACAGGCACAACATGGCAGCCATGCCACGCCACAGCATGGCAGCTTTAGAGGGAAAACAATGACTTTCCCGGAGCGCTTATCGCAGCTTTGCTGCCCTGCAAGTGCAAAGGCCCAACAATCTGCTCAACTTGAAGAGGGCGAGGGACCGTCCCAGCTGTCTGAGTCAACAAGATGACACATTTCATCTTCATTTTTTATCCGATTTGTTTCTTTTTTAAGGCCTCCGAAGCTCTAAATAGAGCTCAGCGAAGGCGATTGTTTGAAACTCGCACCAGAATCTAAAGTCGGAAGCCCAAGAATTCCGATGACCCGAACAACGAGGAATGCCGTTGCTCAAGCGGCTCTCAGACAACATGCCACAGACACATGTCTTCCTTTTAAAGATGATCCCACTTCTCTGGTTGTCAGTTGTTTTTTGGTTCCCTGAAACGACGTTCTTCAGAAAAGCTGAAGAGGAAACCACGGAATCACGTGAAAGGGGTAGCTTTCTGTGTATTTGCAGACTACTTGTTGTGCTTTCGGAGATTTGTCTATTTTAAGCAAAACTTACTTTCAAATCGTATCAGTTCATTTGTGGGAAACTTGATGATTTGCATTCATGATCTGTGTCCATTTTGGATTGCATATGCATAATAACTATCTACAACTGTTCAATGATGTATTTATTTATAACAGAAGCACAAATATGACTTATTATGTGCAGCTGCAGAATGAACTGTTGTAATGTATTTGATGGCTGGTCACAATCGAGTATAGAAACTGACAAAGAGGCAGGTCTGTTCCTCTCAGAGGTTTGGAGGTTACATCCTTGCTCTTGAAAGGCAGACACTAACATTTAAAAGGCCTAAAGGACTGTAGGGTTGCCACTTGTGACCTCCAAATGGTATTCATTCCTTGTCGGTCTTGTGTGTGAAACATTTCTGTTGACACCCTGCAATGTGGTGTTGATGAGTTAATCTAGCAGCTGAGTGTGTCCTTTAACTACACCCGGCCCCCTGTAGATTTTCAGAAGAAAAACAGCCCTTATCTCCACGGGAGCAGGGAAATATAAGAGCCCCAGTGGCTGTAAATTCACAGGATACCAGCGTAAGCATGACAAATCACGGCCTCCTTTGTGTGTGGAATGCCCTATCATGTCTGTTTGTGCTCACAACGCCACTGCAGTTAAATCGGTCATCAAGACTTGCTCAAGTATCCATTTGGGTTGTAGACTTTGTGAGCATGGAGAATTTGGTATTTAATGTGAGAGGATGTTCAATAAAAATAAAAAAATATGGTTATCGCATTCTTCCTCTTTCTGAGCAGGCTGCAAGGAGAAATGGAAAAAAAATCACAAAGATAACATGCTTCCTCCTTACTCTTTGATTTTATAGAAACTGAATTTAATCAAGATCGTAAAGGCTTAGTGCCCTTACTTACCCATCGTTGTTTAACCTCAGCCCCTCATCGTGCAGGTCCCAGTGGAAGTCACAGGACTGGGCAGCTTTACTTTGACCATCTGGATGGGGTCCAGGGCTGCCTGAGATCAGGACAACAAAAATAGGCTTAGAGTATGCTCAGCCTTGGGTTTGAAATCCACACGAAGGCTCGTCACATATTGTAAGTGTTGCCGCTCTGTGGATATCACTTACTTCTCGGAACCATCTTGTAACCTGGGCTTATTAGACAGTCTTAATAAGGACATCTGACAGCTGAGACAAGTTCTTCTCCAACCATACCAGTGTAGGTTTTAACATAGTGATGAGTGGGCTGATTTCACATAATAGGTTGAATTATTGAAAATGTTTCCACCAGCAGAATGCTCACCACCAGAAGGGTATGAAAGAAGGGTATGAAAGCGTAACAACATCACAGAAAATATCAAGCTATACCTTCATATTGTAAAATTGATATATGGCATCTTATGTAAAATGTAGGTATGCTTGCATGTTAGCATCTTCCTAATAAAATTTCCCCTTGGAGCAGTATCACCTGCCAATTTTCCTGTCTTTGAATATGGAGAGTAAGATGAAAACATGTTAAGAGCATGTTAGGAATTAAAGTCATATGGAGGACTGTAAAAGTTTCCTCCGATAGCCATTCACGAATTCCATTTTTCACTGTGGGAAAGTCTGATTCATCCTCAGCAGGGTTCCTCCTAGAAAGGGTGGGGGAGTTTGCATGCGAGCTAGTTCTGAAGTTGGTAAAGATCAGTGTATTCTTTCACTCTGACAGCTCTTCTGACATCTTGGAATTTATCTCTTGCAGCACATTTTCACAGGCCCGAGACAGCAGCCGACGTGCCTTATGGTACATCTCACTTACTGCATGGACAGAAACAGCTGTAAACTGGGGCCCATGTGGGAGAAGAACCTGGCATTTGTTTGCGCCGTGACAAGTAACAATCACAAGATTCTGCAGCATCCTGAAAAACTCCTCTCTAGAACTTCGGTCTCAGTAAATCTCTGCACAGTCTCTTACAGTTTATCACTGCTGAGGCAAAGGTGGATGGCAAGCGTGATGCTATCAACAGTCCCAGCTTATTAGCTTGCTGCTTTGACACTGGATCCTGAAGGCTCATTATGTGAGATGAGTAATGTGAGCCAGAGTAAATCAATCCAGCCCTGTCTTATAATATTCAGTCAAATCAACAGGATGCCTTGTAATACCAATTATGCAGGAAAAAAAAAGAAAGATGTGCAGTAGAGGGAACAGGAGGTAGCATGTTGTGGATATAAATACACCCAATAGTAACATTTGCAAGCAATATTCATGAAAAAGCTCACAACTGCATTTTCTTAATTAATACCATAAAGTCTTTAAAAGCATTCTTTGGGAAGAAAATAAGTGACTGCATTATTCACTGATGATATTCCAAAGATGGAGTCATCAAGTCATCGTCGCTAACTTAAAATGACACACGACAGGAAATTTATTGAAACAGTTGTATTTTGGATGTCCTCCACTGGCGCCCGATGAAGAAATTGTGTGTGTATGTACTTAAGCAGCAGTGGCCAGATGCCAGGAAGTAAAGACCATGTATTTTTGCAACTGCCCAGTTGTTCTTGTCTTTAACATACAGACACTCAAGCCACAACTTGAGCCCATTTGTTATCTATTGCTGCGGTACCAGTTATTCAGCCTGTCAGCAGAATGATAAACTCTCCTGCCCTGAGTGTCACTTCGACAGCTCACTCTTGCATTATCCAATAAACCTATGCAGATGACAGGAACGAAGAGTTTCAGCGCCAAAATACAATGCCACAACTCTGTCAAGGGGCAGCTCTCACTGAGCGACCAGCAGCAGAAAATTAAAACGGCCGAGGTTACGTCTTCAGACTTTACAGAAACATGTGCTCAAGAGTGGTTTTGATTTAATGTTACCAGTTTTAAAGACTGATTCTGAGCTAAAAAGGCTTTGGCGTTTTGAACCAGACGTCTTCAAATGATTCTATAAATTCTTTGGATTACTGTTAAATGCAGTGAGTCGTATTTAGTCTCTGGGTTTCGTACACAGAGAAGACTTTGTACCTGGTACTGCCATTAATCACAGTTAACTTGACATCATAGGGCTTCTTTATTGGAGGTTAGGGTTGGACGAGGAGTCAAAAGAGGGTCAAGGCCAGCTTCATTTCTGTAGATTTGTTGCACTTCTACTGAAGTGCCCCATTCACTTGCTGTTAAAAGTTAGGTTTTCCTCTACTGAAGCTGATTCACCATAGAATATCTGCTGTATCTGAAGCTTCTTTTTCATTCACTACTTATGTTTGCTTCAAGATCATGTGATTTGTGCTTCGATTTGGACTGATGGAAATACTCTCATCACCATGTGAGAGGAATCACAATTTAGTTCAATATACAATTTTAAAACATCAGTAGGTCTTTTTTGTTTCTAATGTTCAAACATAGTGAAATATTTTGTCCCAGTTGCTTGCTTTCCTTATTTCTCTCTCTCTCTCTCTCTCTCTCTCTCTCTCTCTCTCTCTCTCTCTCTCTCTATATATATATATATATATATATAT
>JAOWBL010005095.1:0-10513 GCA_028564865.1 Zenarchopterus dispar | reverse complement strand
AAAAAAAAAAAAATATATATATATATATATATATATATATATATATATATATATATATATATATATGAGAGGAACATCTTCAGCATGCAAACTTCATCTACAATTGTAAAATTTGTTTTAATGTGATGGACAAACATAATTGGCTTCCTTTATCAAAGTCATATGTTGAATAAAAAGGGGAAAAAGAGCTCTTAAATTAAATGTGGATGTTCTGTTTGGTGGTCATGCATGGACCAGTGGCACTGGACTCATGACTGGAGATTCTGTTACATGTCAAGCATTTTAACAGAGATCCCAGGCTTTTACTTGCCACTTAAACATTTTAATTTACCAAAGGGTTTCCAGGCTTTTTCATACACATCCTTAACCTTACATGTTCTCAAGGAGCACTGATTTGGTTTCAAGTGATAGTGGAGGGATTGTAAGAGGGTCCATATTCTAACTGCTGGTCTATGCATGTAGTGGGTAGAACAGCTTTTGTCAGAGTAAAGGTGACCTTTCCATTCAACAGCAAACTCTTCTCTTATATACTCTTCACTTGTCATCACCTCCTGTGCCTCACTGGAATAGTAATTAATGCTATTCCACTCAGTGGAATTTGTGTTTGAGACTCCATATTAAATAAGCAGCTCACAACTTCAGAAAGCTTAATTTAAAACAGTATTTGGAAGACTTGTGACATCTGCAAATCATTAGTAGAAATGCAAGATCATCTCAGTCTTAAGACAGCTCAATGAAACTAGAGTTGTTAGGATACCAATGCCAGTGCTGGAAATAATCACAGATAAAAAAAAAAAAAAGGGTATTAATGAGCATTTACATTTATGCACCAACTGGTACCAGGTATCACTGTTTCAGCCTGGAAAATCCTACCATGAAGCCTGTCATGCTTCTAATACAAGGCTTTGGTTTCCAGGCTAAAACAAGAACAACACTGGGCAGAACTTTAGCATCACTGTCCAAAACTGAAAATGTTGTCTCTTGCTCTGTAACTGAACATCTGGAGCCATGCTAGCTTCCCAGAAATACAACTCCAAAATTATTTAATATTCTTTATTTTGTGTAAAGCAAAGGATATTTAGTATAGTATTTATATATTTTAAAAAAAAAACAAAGAAAAAAAAACACTGGTATTGGAACGCTACTCATTATTGGCTGGTAAGTATCAAGACTAGGTATTAAGACTAGAAACAAAAAATTGATATCTTTAAATGAAACACAAACATAATCAGTAAAACAGAACTCGTTTTATTACAACAGTTATTTTGTACATTTTTTTCTACAAAAATAAAAATAAAACTTGTGAATAAACCTGAAACCTTTATGAAAATATTTTCAATTTCACAAGGTGTGTCTTAATCTTTCGTTAGTCCTTTTGGTTTTCCACTACAGATGGTACTTGTTAACAGTTCTTGGTAATATCTAATGTCCTAGACAAAATGACAATGACATGCAGACAGCTGAAGTAAGAATTGTTGTTTGTAGATGTTACAAAGTCTTGTAAACTCCCACATGCTCATTTTGTGGGGGAAAAAAAAAATCAACTCTAAATCAGTAAGCTCAGCCTGCACATCTATGAAAACATTAATAATCATCACACACAAATGTATGTAAGGATAGCATATTAATGTTTACTAACAAATGAAAGAGCTTTTTTTTTACTGGACACTAAACGCATAGTGTCTGTATAAAACAGGTCAATGTCTAGGGAAAGTAATTAACAGCTGAGGAAACAAAAACAGTGGAAAGCAAAGTAGAGTCAAGTCATTCAAACAAGATCAAACCTTAAAAAGATGTTCTACCAATCAACAGCAGGGCAACTCTTTAGTCAAGTCCAGCGCCATTGTAATAACAATCTTGTTTAGCTGTTATGGCCATTACATCATAATCTACATACATTTAAATGAGTTTTTATGAATATGTTGTATCTGTTGGAGATTAAGATCTTCACCATCACTATTCACTTCTTGTAGAAGTAAAATTTTACAACTCTTAATTAAAAAAAAGTAAAACTTGAAGGTGGTTTGAAAAACAAACAAAGATGTAGACCTTCAGCCATACATATAAGAAACAGGCCCTTTATAAAATTATAAAGAGATACAAGAATTAGCTGCCTAAAAACAATCTGGTGCAAAGGACACTTAAAATGGCAGTTACTTTATGCATACCTCCTCTTTTCTGGTGAGTCTGGGATTTGAAAGCATGCACCTCTATACAGTATATCAGAAGGATTATTGAGAAAACACGAGAACTTGAAAAGGTTAAGCTTCCTAGGCCCATTAGGTTGTAAATAATTTGGCATCCAGGCACCTTTAAAGCAGGTAACATCATTTATTGGCACCCAATACACTCCACAATCCTAGGGCCAGCTTCTTACCACGTGTGTGTGTAAAACACCTTGATTTTCATTCTTGCTCATACACTGACAGACTGGACCATGCGCACACACATACGCACACACAGTGCTGTGCTGGCCATGGCTCCAACTGTGTTTTATGTAGCGTTTTGGTGTAGTGCTTTTTATTTAAATTATTTTACAAGCATCAGTGCTGGAATGTAGTTCTGGAGGGTTCCAGCCTACTTTCTCCCCTAATGCACTGCTGATGTTAAAAATGCTTATCTGTGGTGATGTTGTTTTTCCCTTCCTTTTCTCTCACATATCTCAGTCCTATCAACATTAGATTACACATTTCACTGCATTTGTGACCATTATCAGAAAACACATGGTGTTTTTTGGCTGGTGGTGTGATTACACACATGCAGCAATTCTGCCATGTACACACCACCCAGCTGATCTGAGGCCAGCATCTTTGTCCATATAGTGTTTTTCCCCTCTCTGAGACTCAGTATGTTTTGAATTATTCCTAACAAGGAGAGAGAGGATAAGTGGGTACATGAAGCACATTAGAGAAAGAGCTCTTTGCTCTTTTTGTTGTAGGGCTGCTCCACATGCATCTAGCAAAAGATGCAAACTTTTAAAAAAGGCTTTTTTGTGCAG
This sequence comes from Zenarchopterus dispar, assembly GCA_028564865.1. Taxonomy (NCBI): domain Eukaryota; kingdom Metazoa; phylum Chordata; class Actinopteri; order Beloniformes; family Zenarchopteridae; genus Zenarchopterus; species Zenarchopterus dispar. Next base: position 7,515 of record JAOWBL010005095.1, on the reverse strand, counting down.
TTTTCTAACATGGAGCTAGGGATGAAGCTCTTCCCAGCACCACAGAAAAACTGTATATTGATGTACTCCGTTTGTTTCGGTCTGTCATTCACCAACTCCTTTTCAAGAACACATTGCTGAATATGTAAAAGAAATACAAATGCTAAGTCACAAACATCTTCAGATTCATGTTGAATCCTCCGATTTGAGAACTACTGCAGATATGCTACTATCTGAAGGGCCTTCTTCCTCATCTGGAAGGCTGAGTCGAGGTCTCTTAGAGGGTCTCTTTACCAGCGTTGGTTGCAGAAACAGCAATTGAGTATTCATGGGGAGGGTGATGGTGCACACGCCACAGTCTCTGCTCGGAACTTTTGCCTGGGTTGCTTTAGTACAAACAGCAAAAAGTAAGCCTGACAGTTTCACCTAGTTTACGGTAAATATACGGATGAACACAGGTGTTATCCAGTTGGACAAACAAGTGTTTCTTAAGGACAACTTACCTGTACTTCTGAAGTTTTGCAAAGTTTTCATGGACAGCTGCGTGCTGACTGTTCTCATCTTGGGGCATTCAAAGTTTGTGGGATCCGTCTGAGAGGCCACATGTCTTACGATTGGCGTCACTTGACAATTGGCATTCATACGACATTCCTAAGTAAATACAAAGAATAAAGACATTTTATTCACCTATGATATCAACATTTAAATGAACAGAAGGAAAAAGGTATATTTACTATATTGTCTGAGCACAGCGAAACAAACCAACATAAATATGGCTTTTTCAAAGTAATGATTGTAATTTTATTCAATGAACTACAGGCAGTTTCATCCCCCCCCCCCCCCCCCCCCCCCCCCCCCCCCCCCCCCCCCCCCCCCCCCCCCAACACAAACATATTTCTACATTTGCTGCTTGTCATCTTCTAGAAGAGCTAAAACTATTTTCTGTTCCCCTATGCAAGCATTAACGGACACAAGAAATGAAATAAGCCCTATTGTGAATTATCTTCACATCCTGTTAACTTTAATGTCTCTGTAATTTTGTGTTTGAGTAACTGAGGGCAGTGTTTGTTTACACATCTTGCTCTGAGGATCCCATTTGCTCTTAAGCTGCCTTTTGTTTGCAACCTCATGTACTGTTTTTGTACACATCTCTAAAAGATGCATCCTCAAAAGACATGTGTGAACACATTTCTCCTTGATATAGCACCACTGAGAAAAACAGCTGCCTGCAACTCAAAATTTCAAACATTGAGTGTTTCTGGAAAATTTTAATACGGGCCTAGCGTACAGATTAGATGAATGAAAAAATGATCAAAGTTCAACCACTCAGTACAATAAAAGAGTGTGAGAACGTGATGGGAAGCAGTGGGTCAGTCATTCTGGTTTACTCATCCACATTGTTTCACTTTTTATTGGTTGATGGTTTGGGCTTAAATTTGCAGTATAGTGCATCACTAATTAAAGGAAACAACAATGAAACCTGGACATATAGAAGTGAAGCATATTAGATAAACATTTGTTAAAATGCAAGTAATAAGAAAAAAAAATAGCAGAACTTATGGCAATAAGTAATAAGAGTGACATTAAGAGCATCCCCGCAAGCAAAATGCATATAACTAAATATATTGAGACTAAACAGCTGTTTGAGAATGAAAATTAATTAGGGAGCATAAAAACTGGATCTAGAGAAAACAATCCCAAGCTTTCTTCCTATTTAGGATCCAGTGTGTGTTTGTTCTTCTGAAGGTAAGTGTTCATGTAACACGTGTTAATGAGAGCAGGCTTGGCCCAACATACAAACAAAAAATAAACAGTTGTGCCATACCAGTACATTTCACTATTTTGGCCTTTGGTTATGCGGTCAATAATACTCTTTATTACCCGCCCAAGCATTACTATGGCTTGGGCAAATCCATGCGCTTTAAACCAAACTGCACGACTTTCAGGGTTTATTGTTGGAGGGTTTTTTGGTGGTTTTTTTTTTTTTTTTTTTTTGGCCGGGGGGTTTACTGCACATCTGGCCAGTGGGTGTAGAACTACTACCTACTACTCTGCTCTTGAACTCTCGATAATACTTTTTTCAAACTCCCCACGACTTGTACACTTACATACTGCGGTGCTGTTGAATCTTCAGGCGGGCTCATTAAAGTGGGAACTGCCCCGTCTTTGAGCAGCAACCGTCTCGAAAACCCAGCACAAAACTGAGCCCGGTTCAGGAAGCAGTCCTCAGTGAAATGAAGTGAGCATAACACGAGGTTGAGGCTGTACTGGTTAGGGGCATTATCAAAGATGAATTTTAACCACTGCTTCTTCTCCTGGTCTTCTCTCGGAAGTCCATACAGAGGGTATTTCGGTTCACAGTGCAGGATGCAGCGTCTTCTCGACATGGCGACAGCGACGACACAACTCTTCTTCGTGTTGTTGTTTAACGGCGGAAACGACCGACTTACCACAGTATTACCGCCGACCGCTGCGCCGGATATCACGTTACAGTCTATGGCTCTTACCCAACCTAACAAGATAAATATCTATACATTTATAAACCTAACTACCTTAGCTGTTAGTGGCAGCTAGGGGTAAAGGGGGAAAAAAAGGTCCACACATACTAATATTTTTTCTAGTAGTCGCACTGTTCTGGTCTGATGTTGAGTCAGGAAATGTTATAAATGATCTCTCTGAGCTACTCCTTACAAGCCCAGCCATGCACTGCCCCAGGTATTAAAATTTAAAAAAAAAAAAAAAAAAAGAGAGAGAGAGAGAGACTAATGTGTGTAAGGAGGCACAAAGCAGGTACAGTGTGAGGGTGGCTTCATTATTCTTGCTTCAGATGGAGGAGGTCAGTAGGGGCTGGTGTCTGACCTTTACTTTATGGGGCATGGTAGCCTAGTGGTTACAGAAGTGGGTTTGGGCGTGGAGGAGGACCCAGGTTCAGACCCCTAGGTTAACAAAGGTAAGCCACTGTGGGCCCCTGAGCAAGTCCCTTAACCTGCAACTGCTCCCCCGGCGCTTCAGCAGCCCCCTGCTCCTAGTCTAACTAGCGATGGGTTAAAAGCAGAGGACAAGTTTCAGTGTGTTTCGTAAGATATGTACTGACAATAATAAAGATTATCTTATCTACTTAGATCTAGTTGCATCATTAATTAGGGCACTCCATGCCATCTTTTCAAACATAGATGGCTCCGCATAAAATGGATTTTTACTGAAGTTTGCACTTACAAAGGCTTCAACATCAAATTGTTTAATTAAAAAAACATGTTAGTGCATTTTTTATTACCAAATATTCAGTAGATTAGGTCAAACTTTATTGACCCCACAGCAGGGAAATCCACTGGCCATAACAGCTAAAAAACAACATAAAAGGTGTAAAGAATCAAATACTATATACAAAAATGTACAATATACCAAAAGTACTACTTCACTGTTCCCCAAAGTAGTATTGTTGTAGCAAAAAAAGTTAATTAGTATTATAGAGTCCTTATAAATATTCTTTACATTTTATATCTCTGTGTGTAAAATGTACACTGGTCTGTATAGCAGTGAATCTGAAGTCTCTTCCTGAATACAGTGTGTGGTTGCATCACTGTTGTCTACTATATTTTGCAGCTTAAGCAAGAAGACCCAGCCTCATTTATCCGTTTGTACCATTTCTTTCAGTTGCTGGCTCTGATGCTTCTATGAAAAGATGACTATATATAAAATTGTACTGATTGGTAACATCTTGCTGTAAACTTAAGACACTCAAGAAGTAGAGTCTGGTGTGTCCCTTATTGTAGTTGGTCTCAGTGTTGCATTTCTTGTTTGTTCTTCAGATTATTAGACACATTTTTGTAGTCCTCCATACCTGTTACTACTTATAAAATCCTGTCTCAAAAACTTTGTCTTGTTTAAGTTTAGGTGTTTTTCCCCAGCACAGTGCTAGAAAATGGCCTGCCATTTCTCTATACCCTGACTCATGCCAATCACAACAGAAGTCACCCAAGTATTGCTGAAGATGACAGGACTATGAGTTGCTTTGAAGTCTGAGATGTGCAGAGTGAAGACAAACAGATAGTGCAGTTGCACGTGATACTCCTTTGCTGAGCAACTACTGAGAACCACAATGTTATAACTTAAAACTCTGGCCAGTTTGTGGGGTACTTAATTATCCTGGCAACTTTTTTGTCATCCATCTGTGATTGCTGGAGTTTGACTCAGCAGAGCAGACTGAATCATGATGAACAGACTGAAGAAATTAAACATGATGCTCACAAGTTTATTTTTCTTCTTTCTTGCTGCTCTCTTCAGGGGTCACCACAGCAAGTCATCCGTCTCCATCTAACTCTATTCTCTACATCCTTCTCTCACACGAACCATCCTCATGTCCTCCTTCACTACATCCATATCCATATACCTCCTCTTCAGTCTTCCTCTAGGGCTCCTTCCTGGCAGTTCCCAGCTTAATACCCTTTTCCCAATAAATGCACCATCCCTTCTCCGCACAACTCCAAACTCCAATGTCAAACACGTCCTATCAGTTACAACTACATGCTAAACTGAATAACTCTCTCAAGTTTGTTTGTCTAGTATCCGCTTCATTCAAAAACCATTTCTACTGGTACAATGCAATTCTTAAGGGGGCAAGCTTTATGGGATGACTCACACACACTAATATATATATATATATATATATATATATATATATATATATATATATACACACACACACACATACACACACACACATATATATATACACACACATATATATACATATATACACACACACATACATATATGTGTGTGTGTGTGTATGTATGTATAGCAGCAATGAAGCTTACCTGTGTAACGCTCCGCTTTGTTGACACCTGAGTGGGAGTTTCACGATTATGACAAGTCGTTTCCAATGTCTTCGGTGTTTCTGATATTGAGCGCTCTCTTTTTTCATGTTTTAATGGCGACGAAGCAGACGTTGTCGCAGTTTCATCTGTTTGTTCGGGTTCTTCTTCTAGTTGCCATCTTTTAAATGCTATCAAGTCTCGTTCAAGTCGTCCGATCATATTTACACAACTCTTGCACGTACGCATTGACTTTTCCTTGACGTTTCTTATCGTTAAACCGAGAGCCGAAAGCCTCTCAAAAAATGACTTTTCCTGCCTGCGTCGTAAGAAAATATTTGCAGAATTGCTTAAAGCACCGTGGCTCACCAGGTTTTTGCTGCAAAAACGACAATAGTTATTCACCGGCGTTGGTACTCCACTGTACGCCATTTTGGATGTCTTTTGTTGATACTGGTCTGGTTGGCGCTCTGATTACGTCATATACTTCTTTTATCTGATTGGCTGAACATCTTCTAGGGGCGGATCCCTCTGATTCTCTAATGTTGCTGTCAATGTCTCCTGGAATTCTCTTGTGGAGAGGAACCGCACTAAATATTTGTTTGAAATTTTCCAGGGGGAAAAAAACAACATATTTCTACACTCGCATGTAAAAAAAACAAAACAAAAAAACCCCCCTCAAACTATTAATGTTGTAGATGAAACCGTTTGAGCTGATGTGCTCATATCCCGCTGTACAAGCTTCACTAACGTGTTTCACCCACTCTGTAGGGCTGGACACAGCATCAGGATTTAAGAGAAGCAGCATCATGAAGCCCATTTTCACTTCTCAAGGGCTGGATATGCAGCTTCTCGTAAAGTGGAGGTTGCACACAATACGAGCAGCGGAGTGCCATCTATCTGTCAGACAGTAAAATGTGCAGCTTCTGTATTCGGGATCAGCGCATTTTCGACCAACGTTACAAGCAGTTAAACAATATAAAAGTGAAAAAACACACTAAAACTTCTTCGCCTATTGGATTATTAATATTAATGTGCTCATTGCTACCCCCTACTGGAATGGAATACGGAAGCGGAAGACAGGCAAAAGACAAAAGGCAAAACGATTCAAACTTCAAACTCCAGACACGCGTTTGTTGTGGCGATCAGTCCGGTCACGTGACTTTCATCAATCTATAGAGTTACCACCAAAGCACATCAAACCTGAAAGCGTACAGTACTTTGTCAGAGAGCTCACACATAAAACAGGACAACACAACCACTGATGCCATAGTACCTTGCTGGGATTTTTTAAACTATTTGCATTTCAGAAATGACGTCTTTCAAGAAGTGGCATAAACACTCAAATGCATTAACTACATTGCAAAAGAAGTGGCTTGGCCAAGTTAAGTGGCATTTATTTACAACTAGCATGCTGACATGCTAACTTGACTAAAGGCTAAAGAACCACAGCTGATTTATTGCTTAAACACTTACATCTCCCTCATCTCCAGTTTGCCCACGGAGAGTTGGTACAGATCCCTCTTTTAGGCACAGTCTTGTTGCAAGTCCAGCATTGAACTGGCCCAGGTTAGTAAAACTGTCCAGGGAAAAGTGACTGGCACACACAAACAGTTTTTTGCTAACTGTTGCTGGAACATTGCCCTCGAAAATAAAGTCCACCCACTGAGCTCTTATATCCTTCGAGGCTGGGGCTCGATGTAATGACGGGTGCTCTGATGTGCAGCTGACCACAGAGCATTTTGCATAAGAAGCTCGCTTCATTATTCTGACAATCCAGACTGTGCAAGAAAAAAAATGGTAGCTGTTAGCAGAGGGTTGATAAGCTGTGGGCATAGAGTGTGTACAACGGCTGTGGGTGGAGACAAAGACAGGGAGGCTGGATAACTCGGAGCTTCAGCTGTGACGTCTGAGCAGCGTGCAAATCTGAACAGATCACTGAATGACATATTTGAACACCTAGACACCTCCAGACAAAGTGACAGGACTGCTCAGTGTAGGAGTTTTTGAGCTGGTAGCTACTTAAGTCAGTCAGATATGTGGGCTAGAAAGCAGAAAAAGATGTTTGTTCATAATATGTCCCCTTTAAAGTAATTTAAAAAAAAGATTGAAAAATGTTCCTGCCAGCACATTGTGTTAAAATAAAGATAATTTGCTTAGAGAGAACAAAAAGCAAAGCGAAGTCAAAACAAAATTTAAAAAAATATTAGGAAAAAAATACATAGATTAAAATGTAATGCCCAGTACAGTAAAGTGAAATTAGTTTGCATGCATGTATTAATGTAGTTGTGTTGGGGTGAGCAGCAGCCGTTCCTGTGAGAGCAGAAGAGGAATTTATCTGGTGGAGATTTACTGAGTACTTTCTGCCACAGTGAGTGCAGAAGTATGTGACAATATCTTCCTCTTCTTTACTCAGTAGAAACTGCTGCTCCTCCTCAAAACAAAGATAATAAGGCGAGAGGGCCTGTGATGTCCTAAAATATTTTGTCTCAGATAATCATATGGACTATTATGTACTGGGTACATGGGCGGGATCTGTAATCTAACCTTTGTAATCTAGCTATACTCTATACACTATGTGATACTCTCCTCTCTCCATGGATTAGAAATAAATGTTTTGCTTTTTCACTGTTCTTGGTATCCCACAACACATACTTCCTTAAAACGACAAACACCAACACATACTTCCTTAAAACGACAAACACCAACTCATACTTCCTTA
>JAOWBL010005093.1:0-10515 GCA_028564865.1 Zenarchopterus dispar | reverse complement strand
TATCGCAACAAAACCCATGCAGGTATGCAAACTGGGAACCTTCTAGCTGTGACGTGTCAGTGCAAACCACTGCACCACCAAGTCTCCCAGTATAATCCAAACCATGTATACTATTCCTCAGCCTAATAGTGTCTCTGTGTTAGTTTTTTTAAAAAATCCAAACCCTCCACTGAGAGGTGACCAAAAAGTAGAACTGTAAAGGAGTTGGTTGATGGTTCTTGATCCCATTGCTGATTGCATGAGAGTCATGGACTGACATCTTCATATCCTGTCCTCCTACTTATTGTGACAAAATCAAGAGAGCAAAACATTTGTAAGAGCGTGTCACTGTCACGTAGCATTGAGTAAATCTCACTGTCACTTGTTCACAAGTGATTTCATCATGTTAAATGGATCTGCAGTTTAGTGGACCTATATGGATGAAGCAATCATACAGCAACATCGAAGCAGAATCATTGTATTTAGAAAGTGAACGTAGTGAGAAGAAAATAGTCATTGTTCAGTTTTGAGCTTAACCATCCATGCATCCATTGTTTGTACCTGCTTCATCCTATTCAGAGTTACAGGAGCTACTGGTAGCCATCACGGCTGTGGTATGTTCAGTTGTGCGATCAGGATAGTAGCGGCTCAGTGCAGCTATTACACATTTTGTTCGAAATTGGACAGGCAAAATATTTCTTCATTTTTCCCTTTATTTCCGTTGGTATTGTGAACTGGGGGATGTGGCTCAGATCTTACTCAGGTCATTGACATAATCAAAATGTTCTCATGCAAGACACGAAACTCCACCTTTCTCCTGATGGCAGGTGTTTAAATGGAGAGAAGGTTGGTGTGAATGTGCGTGAACGCTGCAAAGCTCCCAGTAGACCCATCGAGCTTAAAGTGCTGCATAAATACAAACAATTTACCTCCCAGTTGAAACTCAGTAGTTTCCTCCTTACTTTTTATTTTCACTCCTTCTTCACCTCTTATTTTTCAAGTTATCCATACTCTTTCTCTTAAGTTGCACTCGCTTCTATTTTTAGCCTGAATTTCTTTAGCCTGAATTTTGCATACGCATCCATTAACTCCCACACTCTTAAATAAGCAGGTAAACAGCAGCAGAGCAGAACTAGAATATGCTTGTTTTGGCTCACTGTGCTGACCAGCTACGACCGAGGCTTACTAAGTCTCCAGCAGTCTCCGCGCTGAGTCAAACATACTGGAAATGGAGGCGTTTTCGGTTACATAGAAACAATCAGAGAAGGGAGGAAGAGAGCGCGGTGGGGAGGAGTCGACAAACCTAAAAAGAGGAGCGGAGCTTTACAGATGCTTGGGGAGCTCGTGCTGGGCTCACTGGCCGTTGACAGACATCTGGAAAAAAGATCAGCGGCTGTGGTGACAAGGATGGAGAATTCCATTCAAAGTGTGGTTTCTTAAAACAGCTGCTGTGCTGTTTGGGGTTGATGCATGTTAAAGTTCTGGACACTCTGGTAAGCGCAAATATGGATTAAAGAAAACAAACACTCAAGCAAAAGATCACGCTGTGGCCTTTCACTTTGGGGTTTAAGAGAAGAATTAAATTACAACATGCTCTCAGATAAGTTAGACCCACTTTTATATCTATGTATTTATATATAATTCTGGTGCACTTTGTTAAAGAGCTGCAAAATGAGTATTTATAATGATTTTTTTTTTTCAGATAAAAAAAGTCCAATTTAGTTTTAAATCGTGTCTGTTTCACACCTGGCTTTTTTAACTGGCTGCCACTCCTGCAAGTTGGTCATTACTCTCCTGCATATACCCTATACAGTCTTTGCCTTTTTCAAGTTTGTTTTAGAGTTTCAGCTTTTTCTTTTAAACTCTTTTTTATGTCTGCCAAATCTTGGATCTACGTCTAAACTGTTTGGATGCCCTGCCCTTCAGGGCTTTAATTTTATTTTATAAATCCTTTACCTTTTTGTACGCCTGACTGGCTCCTGCCTGCAGGTCTGCAGTGGGATTTCCATTGCTGTTTTCCAAATAATCTTTATTTAACTCACAAAAAATGCATCTCATGTAAGTACATTTTTTTGTTTTGTTTTGTTTTTCCCAAACTAATGTTTAGTCATCAGCACAGGGATTAATGTTGAGTTGCATTTTTCTCTGTGTTGTGACAGTGACAGATGCGTAAGTCCCAACAATGCTAATTATGTTTTCTTCCAAAAGTCTCCACACATTCTGAATTGCTGACAGGTCAAGGAATGCAGGTAGGTCAGTCTGGTGCACGCACCCTCTACCTTCGTAATGAATGCAGAAGGGTTTTGCATTGTTTTGTTGACAAATGCCTGGAATCTTGATGTAGTAAAACACATTAATGCCATCTCAAAACTGTAAATGACTTTCCTCTAGGGCATTGATGTAACTCAGAATCACTACATATTGTTGTGGGTTTAGTTTTGGTTAGTTCCTGTTTTATTTTGAAGGTCTGTTCTTGTGTTTAGCTATAGACTTCCCTTGCTCCTGTCTGCCCTGATTATTTGCACCTGTGTCTCATTAAGTTCTGTTTGTATATATTGCCTTGTCGTTCTCTTGCTCCTTGCTAGTCTGTACTACCTGTCTGTTTTGAGTTGGTTTTGGCTGAAGCTATTTTTGAGTTTTGTTGGATCCATGCTTGTGTTGCTGTCATTAAAAGGATTTTTGATTTTGTACTCCTGTGTTTGGGTCCTGCCTCAACCCCTCCAGCACGTAACGGCATATTTTGACTTTTGGACTTGTTGCTAATAACAGTCCACAAGTGTACAGAGCTTTCTAAATCACACCAACTTTTTCTGATAAGGTTTTAGAAGTGTTGCAGGTCCTGTGAACACAGGTACTGAAAATCAACTTGGTTTATCTATTTTTCACATCCGTCTTTTACATTAATTGTATTGTAATTTCACATTCAATCACTGCTTGATTAAATGTTGATTGTGTATGTAAATGGTTATGTCTTCACATAAGTGTTGGGAAAGGATTTGGAAAACAATGCTTTATCAATGAAAAATAGCATTTAAAAAACAAAACTATTTTTGACTCTTCCAGAGTGATGGCTCTGGTGTAAATTTGTTGACCAGCAGGAGGAATATGCTGGCCATCACAAAAGTCTGTAAAAAAAATATATATATATATATATATATATATATATATATATATTTTCTTCTGGCCCCACAGGTTACAAGGGAAACATCGTTCCCACTTCAATAAACCACACATCTTTTGAACATCTAATGTAGAAGTTGTTTTTGTTTGTTTTTGCCCAGCAGCACATTCTTTGGAGGCCTGTTCACACAATGAATTCTTTAAAGGCAGCAAAAACTAAATATTTGATGTGAGACATGGCACTCACATTCAAGTGGACTTTCAACCATCTATAAAATGTTCACAGGATTTCAGCAGGCCCACATAGTAGATTGAGATATTTAAGTACCTTCGCAGACTTTTAAATGGGTTATCTTGAATGTGTCGAGGATCTTTGCTGTTGTATCAGGACGTATTGACTTTATTTTGAAAACTGGAAATCCAATGAATGAGCACTGTATTTGTATTCCCCGTAGAAAAAAGACTAAAAGACTGCAATTTCACTTTTAAAAACATGAGCAAACCTCGACCTGCTATGTGACTTAACCATGCAGCTGTACTTTCAGATTAAATGAACAAAGAAGTGAAAACTCCCACAAACTCTAAGTCTTGTGACCAGAACATTTGCTAACAGCCCACAATGTAAACAATCAGCTGTTCACTGACAGCCTGCAGCTCGGTGTTTGTTTTCACTTCATTTAAGTCAGTAACTAAGCAGAGGCTAAAACAAAAATGCCTCAGGCATTATGGTTTGTGTCAACTGGCCATAAAGGCAGAGGCAGAAGGAAGGTTTTGCAACTCGGAGCACTGAGTGTGCCATTTGTCATCACATATACCAACTACCTGACATGCTGTGCAATTGTGTTGTGTGCACCTGTGTCAGGCCCCCTTATATTAGCATTATTACACAACATTATTTTATAAAAATTAGATAATTATAATAATTGCATTAGTGACTATTATATATGCACATATATGGATGAATATATATATATATATATATGTATATATATATATATATATATATATATATATATAATGTGTGTGTGTGTGTGTGTGTGTGTGTGTATGTATACATATATAGATTTGCCTTGTAAAATGTAAATAGTATGACTGACCTCAGAAACTTTGCCTGCTTATTTCCATATACTGGTTACAAGGAAAGGATAATATGCATAACCTTCTTTATGGCTTTATCGAAGCTGAGTGAATTGACATGACAACGCTGGGTGCTGGAAAAGCCACAGGCATACTTTATTTGACAGAAATCTACTGCCAGAGCTGGTAAAAGACAAAAAAAGGAGCTTAATGACTTCAAAAGTTTACTGGGATAAAGACTGATCCTCTTTTTTGGGTGATTTGTTGTCTATCTTCACCCTCAGAAACACAGAAACAAAAGGCTGCATGCTTTCAGCTCCATCAAGGCAGCTTTTCTTTTTTCTTTTCTGCAGAACAGCACCCTTCACTGACAGCAATATGAAGGGTCCTCATTTGCACCAGGTGCAGCTGTCTTAGCAGAGAATAGCAGACTGCAGCTCCTTTGGCTCTCTGCTTGCTTGTTGTGTAACTGGACCGATTCCAGACCAAAGTCGTAACATTGTTTCTAAGGTCTCAGTAGAGTTGTCTTTCAAGTCTGTTGTTGCACATAGACTGCATCTTGTCTCTAAAGCCATAAAGATATTCACAATATAGTTTAAAAAAAATCTTAAAATTCCATATACTTTTGAAGCAGCTTACCCAGAGCATGAAACTTGATAACACACAGCCACCTCATTTAAAGGCCTCGATTAGCTGTAAGTGTAATTTTACAGGATGAACCATGGCATCAATGACAGAGGCAGCTCTTACTTCTGTACATGCTGACACTCATGCGCTACAACGCAGATGTGTCAGACATCTTGCTCCCTAACTACACCCTCTCTGGCTGACGACTTTTTATGTTTGCAGTTTTAGCCCAGAACAGAGCGTGTGGGTGGTTTCTACTTTCTCTTTTAGTTCCTTCCACAAACTGCAGCAAAGAACAGAACCCCGTCAGGTTTTCATCCATTATAATGTCCATTTTTGCTTATTGGAGTGCAAAACCTCATTACTCTAATTCTGCCTTACTCTTGTTTTCCTCTATGGATATGGGTGGAAAATTACAGCGTGCATCATTTAGGGTAAACTGTTACAAGAAGTACAATGTGATCTCCATTATCATGTTCTTGTACAACTATGAAATTTTTGTAATTTCTTTATCTTCAGTTGAGTCATTTGTATTCAATTATGTCCTGAGATGCCGGCCTCCCTGCTCTGACTAATTACACCACTGTGTTTCAGTCATCATGTTTCTCCTGTGTACCAGAAAGGATAAACAACATACTCCAAAAAAGAGCATGTTGAAAAAGCCCATATCTTGTTTTTTTTATTTTCTTACACTGCAAACGCTGTATTAGCATCGGGAGTTGTATCTCAACTGTACTTTGCTTCAGTTTATTTTCTGCTACTGTTCCATGCTTGATATATAAAATCCTAATGACTTTTTGATTTGAAGGTGCGTTGAAAATCAAATCAGCTGTTTGACTATCAGACACACCCATCAACTAAGCATCACTGACGCTTAGTTGTTTTTTTTATAAGCATCAACGGTGGATGTGTACGCTGCTTTTGCGGCGTGGTTTGTGGGAGGTATCCAGTGTGTGGGGCAGCTGATGCTCCCTTTAAACGGTGTGCAGGTTTTGATCACTCAGCACAATGCCCGGTGTAGTAAAACTGCAGAGCCATATTGACATTTTACTCTGATCATTATGTGGAAAACCTCCCACTTAAGATCATCAGGAAAATATTTAATGGGGTTACTACCCACAAAGCTTACACCCCTTAGTTAATATTCAAACTACTGGAAAACCATGAACTGTTCAAATCAATTCTTATGATAACTAACATTTCTAAATTTGGACATAAAAGGTCATATTGAACCTGTGAGGACTGAATCTGGACTAACCTGTGGGTGTACCACTAACTAAGTTGTTGACTCATGCTGAGTATTTATCACAGTTGTGTCACCCGAATTTACGGAAGTAGTATTGCATCGATGTAATATATGTTAACATTTAACTAAATAACAGCTTAATGGTAAACGTGACTGTAATAAGGGCTGAAATAAAGGCCAGGCAAGTAGCAGTTAGGGAATAGGTCAGCAGGAAATAAATGTAAGTCAGCGTGATAGCTTAATTGCATGTGTGTGCGAGTGTGACAGCCTCCACCACTCAGCACCACTACATTAAGTCGGCCTTTGTCACCAGCACACTGTGACTCAAAGACCATCAATAGAAACATTTCCCTATCACTTTAGAGGATGTTACAATGACTCACGTTCATTTACTGGGTACCTGCTCAAACCAAAGTCATGCCTGTTACTTGTCCAAGTTTAAAACAAGTGTTGCTTTAGTGATGTGTATTTGTTTTTCCTTATAATGTAGACAGCTTCCCACAATGCATCTGTGTAAGTAGATCTATAATACTTTGTATTTCTCTGCATCGGGAGCAAAAGAAGCGTTCAGAAAAAAAGGCTCGATTGTACTGATGCATTCATACTTGTGAGGTGACTCACTGCCAGGGAAATCAGTTACCCGCCTCTCCTGTTATCTATATGCTCTTTGTTTTATGTTCTACGTCCAATTGTTGCTGTTTATATGCCTGCCGAGGTTCACGAGGACAATAGCTGGGATATAAACCTCTCTTTTTCATTGATTTGTTATTGCTTTTAGTTGGAGTGTTGAAAATAAATGATCCAGTCTGAGTTCATTGCTAACGTTGGAAGAATGAACAGACTACATATGTACTGTACATATACATGAGCAGCTTGATTAATAATAAACTTATCAATTATGTTTATAAGTATTAAAGAAAAGGATTCTGGCCCGTGCTTAATACTTTGAGATGAATAACAATAATGATAAAATTAGAGGGTTGTGGACCTTTTAATCTGCTTGACAAGGTGGGATATACAAACATTTTTGTTTTGGATTTTGGCAAAATACTTATGACCAGAAACTTTCTTTTTCTTTTTTCTATTTCCAGCCAGCACAACAATCTAGCCTGCGTATACCAAATCAGAAAAATTTGGCACTTATGCTGGCTTATGATGAATAAGTTATGATGGGTTTTGCATTAGTTGAGAGCACGATAAATCCCGCTGGCATACTTTGTAGTACGGTGAAGCCATCAAAAGATTTTGGACATGTAAAAATTTTTTTGAACTATGCCAGCAAATATCTCATATGTTCCACGTGCTCAGGCCATAAGTCACATCTTCACACATTACTTGTAAGTTACATGTGTGATCGTGTGATAATGTCTAGTGCACATACAACTTATTTTTAACTTGGGAGTGACGTGCATTGAAACTTATATGACTTATACTGAACGTATCTCCATCTCATATTGTCCATATATAGCTATATTTGACATGTTTCAGATGACAACAGAACTGACTGTCAGTGTGGCAATTTGGTAGAGTTGTGGGGAAGTGGTATATAAAAATACAGTTCACAGGGGAAATCCATCAGTGCTCACTTTAAGAATCTACGGTGGGCAGGTGTCCATCCGAGACATGGAGGACCCAGCAAGGCTCAAGATGAGAATAAGTACTAGCTGTCCTCCAACATCAGCATGACCTCATCAATCTGATGCTGTACCAGTTGGAGCAGAAGGAACTCAGTGAGACCATGGGTCGGGAGGTGATGGGAGTTTGGCATACATGACCAGCTGATGGTGGAACTCTGTTGGCTGAGTGGAGGCCACTGATGCTGTTAAATGGTCAGTTTATCACTTAAAATGACACTTTTAGAAGTATCACATATCAAAAACAAGGGTTCCAAGTCCTGAAGGACATCAAGTACATCTACAAGAATCATGTGACCAAATCATATGTGTGGTTCTCCTATTCTTACCATTCTGCCAGCAAGGCTTTAAAGCTTGACTTATAGTACCACTGGAAGGTACAGAGCGACGAGCAGTCCCTGTTTTTAATGTCAGTGTGGGAAATGAAGTGCAGCGATAGTAATTCTTTCCATTATAAGGTCTATTGAAATCAAAAGGAAACACCTGTGGCAATACGGGAACAGCTGACTGAGTGTGTGTGTGTATTAGAGGTGAGATAAGAGGCAGGCAGAGGGCTGCACTGCCAGTTAGACCAGTTCTAGATATTCAAACTAAAACGATAAAAGGTGACTGTGTGTGCATGCTGCTGCACCTTCCTGCATGGTGTCAGCTTAACTGTGTGTATTTGTATGTGTGTGTGTGTGTGTGTGCAGCAGAAACCAGTTTGTGCAGAACCAGCTGATCAGCTAAGAACAGAGAAATAAAGAGTAATTTCACATCCTCTTTTTTCACATGGTTAACATTTATCAAATTTGGTTACAGTAAGCTTGGAAGCAGTGGAATTAATGATGTCTTAACTAACTAATGCTGCTTGAAGCTGAAAGTTATTTCCCTCTATTTTTGCTTTTCTTGCTCGGTGCTGTTATCTAATGCTCTATCAAAAAATCTTGAACAATTCAAAGTTTTTTGTTTCAGTAATTGTTAGGCATCTTTCTTCATTAGAAGTGTAGTAATAATTGTCACCATTAGCATTCATAAAAATGCTTACCGTATATCATGGCCCATTTTAAACTAAAACAAAAGACAGAAAGAAAAAGAAATGTAAATCAAAGGAAGAACAGTACACATCACTGCTAGTGGTGGAATCTAAATACCAACACTAAACTCCAGAACACATTATTTTGAAATTCTGGTCTTTTGCTTTTCATTTTTTATTTTATTTCATTTTTTCATGCTATCTGCTTAGGTAACTGTTCAACATGACTAAAAATGTTTCGTGCTTCCCCTCTTCTGAAACTGAAATTCATTTGTGTTTTCTTCCTAATTTTCATGAAAAAAAAATTACAATTAAAAAGTTGCTCGCTGGTAAATCAGTATGTTTAAAGATACTGCAGTGAAGACTTCTCATCACTTTCAAGGGTGATTAAAAAGGAATGCTAATCAACTGAAAACATGAGAAAAAGAAACTTTCTTATAGAAAACAGAATATCATTTTCTTCATCTCAAATAGCTGCAGCAGTGAAAACACTAACACACTTTCATGACTGTATCTTCTTATGATACATTAGTATTTGTAAATTTCAGATTCAGGATCTGTGTTGTGGGTGTAGAAAAGGAGGACATGAGGATGGTTGGTGTTAGAGAAGAGGATGCAGAGGATGGAGACGGATGACTCCACCCGTGACGGGAGCAGCCAAAAGGAAAAGAAGAAGTTCTTCTACTATCAGTCACTGTGCTTTTCAGTCCAGATCACAACGCAGAGTAATGTACTTTCCACTCTAAAATCTCTCTGAATCTTTGTTTTTACTTACACTGTTTTTCAGAGTTTATTAGCATCAGTAAACAAGCATTTTATCAGTGTGTATCTTGAAGGGCGTTCTCCACATTCTGACCAAAAGCATGGGGAACCTCCTTCGTGATAATGACTATCCTCACCTTTCTTTTTGTTTCTTTGCCTTTAGAAATCCAAAAACACTTCTGCTTTCATGTCATCACAGCAATAAAGTGAGCACTTAAGCTGCCTACGTTTCCCACAGTCCTCAGCTGCAGGCAGGCAGAAAGGACTGTAATTTGCCTGTCTAATTAGCAGACTATTTAAAGTGGTGTTAGGTTTTTTCATATGCTGGGGGTGGACACATGGCACTTTTATGCAGTGCTTACGCAGTATACACACATCTTAATACACACTGAGTTTCATATACACTCTCACACACACTGAGTTGTCTTCCAGCAGTGACAATAAAGCTTTCAGAGAGTGTAGCAGCTCTGGGAAGAGAGGAGAAAAAGAGAGGATTGAGAGATTAATGGAGAGCAGACAAAAGAAGAGTTGAATAATTCATGGAGGGTTTTTTTTTTTTTTTTTTCCTGTTGGAGCTTTTCTCAGTCATCATCTCGTCTGGATATCACCACTGCACACACACTGAAGAGTGAGTGTTCTTGAACTTTTGTTTTTTCAAACTTTGATAATAGAGTTTCTATTGACTCAGTGCTGCAGGGAAGAAGGTGGGAGAGGAGCCGGTTTGAGCTGTGTGTTGTGATTGTCATAATTTTCTTTATTGAAGATTAGACCGGAAGAACACGACTTCGCTGATCCCTTTAAACCAGTCCAAACACTTAATGTAGATCATTTAAGCATTTAAATAAAACCTTCTAGTTAACATTAACAATTAGAAAAAGCTGGAGTCGGCATCAGCAACAGGAATTAGGGAAAAAATGTTGGGTTTTAAAAATGTAATATAGTATATAAATGTAGTAAACAAAAAAATAAAAGGTTTTAGATACACACACACACACACACACACACACACACACACACACACACACACACACACACACACATATATATATATATAT
>JAOWBL010005091.1:0-46266 GCA_028564865.1 Zenarchopterus dispar | reverse complement strand
TATATATATATATATATATATACATACACACACACACACACACACACACACACACATATATATATATATATATATATATACACAAACATATATGGAGGGAAGAAGAATTAAAATAATAATAATAATATCAATGAAACTATGATAAAATGCAATACATGAAACAAAATATCAGTACTTGTTTATGATGAATATTATTTTTTTGTGTTGAGAAGGTATAAAATAGTTGGTTCACATAGTCTTGTTTGATGTGTTTGTAACAAGTAGATACAAATATAGGAATTTTGCAAATTGAAATAAGACAGTCATCTAATTTATTTCAACAATTTCTCTTCCCTTTCCAAATATGTGGCTATGTGGCTGAACACTAATGAAAAAGGCCTGGGTATGTGTCTTTGCTTTATATACATAATAAAACCCGTCAAAGAACTCTTCAATATAATATAAGTAAATAAAAGAATGTTTCTATATGGTTTAAGAGAATTCTGTTTTTCAGCTTTTCACTCAAATACTATAAATGCAGTCTGTCAGGTGACAAACTTGTCATATTAAAGATATATTAAATTAAGGACAGTTCTTTACATAAATTGCTATTTAAAATGAATTTAATTCAGTTTATTTATTGTGAATGTTCAAAGTCATCTCAATGCACTTTGTACAAAAAGTAAACAAATTTCATGCAGTCCTAAACCTTCTTTATAGTTTTGCTGCTAGGCCCAAATTATTGGGGAGCCTTCCATGATGCAATGTACTCTTTCCTCACTGTCTTTTTTAATCCTCATGTATCTATTTGGAACTATTGCTGTTATTATCTCATTTTTGCCTCACAGGAAGATATGAGTGGACTAGCCTGTTTGTGTTTGTGGATTCTGTAGTTTTCACATGATCCTTCCGAATTTGACCAGTGATATGTTTATCTGCATGTCATCCTTCAGTCACTGACTGTCTGGTGGTGTCCAGAAAACAACATAAGCTTCAAAGATGGATTGAAAATGTTTTGGGTTAAGACTGATTTTAATTAAGAGAGACTGCTTCCATCCCACATTGTACAGTCAAACATATCAGCCATTCAAAAGCTGAACAATCCAGAGTTGAGACAGGAGAAGTGCAATCGTACATGTTTCACTTCAGTTTCTTACCTGCTGCTACCAACCCAACACTACAGAGATTAGGTCTGCTCCAGCTCAACCACAAAAATTAAAATCAAAATTAATAAATCAAAGGGAATAAAATAATAAAACAACAGAAAAAAATAATAAAAATATAATAAAATCAAAAGGATTTTACTTTCTTGGATTTTCTCATCTAAATTCTGTAAATGGGAATTTATGTTTATTTCCACTGACCTATAGTTAGCGCAGCGCTACTGCGCATGAGCAGCTATTTGTTCTCAACAGTCGGCACGTGCTCGCAGGTGTGGAAATGACTGCGCTGATTTAAACTACCAAGTAGATAAATATTTGTTGTATTGCTTATTGTAGTGTTTTATATATATTGAAGTTTGTTCTTTAACATTCTGCTCAACCATACGTTTTGTATACAATTGTTGAAAGCATTGTAGTTAGCTGGGTTATCGTCGTTTTATTTGCAGTTTTACCTTCAGTTAGCTAGCTGAGAAGGCTGTGGCGTAGTAAGGCGTTTAAACATAATTTTTGCTTCCAGTTCCAACACTTTTGAATCATTGCTGCACACATGAACATGGCATTTTCTTCAAACATGATTCGACCCCACCGGCCCTTGAGGAAACCCACGAGTCCCGCGGTCCCGTCCTTCACGTCTGCTCTTGTTCCAGGCTTCCCTCCGCTGTCTGGAGCAGCATCTTTGCTGCCCGCGTCAGGGGCCATAGGAGATGGTAACCAACTCATTTGACTTTGATCAGATTATTTTCTAATTTAATCAGTTGGACAAACATGAACTTTATAAGAATTAAAAACATAAATATGTTATATTTCCCCTCCAGGTCCTGGAACTTTACCCATCAGCAACAGGAATACGTCTGCTGTATGTTAAAACTTGCATTTAAAAACAACAAAATACATTGTTATAATAAAATTAAACTCCTTTCTCAAAGCCATTTTTCCTCCCTTACCAGTTGTTAGGATTGGCCTCACCAGCTACATCTGTATACCCCTGCAACTACTGTGGTCAGAACGGTAACAGTACAATTGAAAAGGTTCAAGTGTCTAATTCTTGGTATTGTTCAGGGTTGCTGATTTGGTTGTGTTGGTGTTTATGTATATGAGGGTAAATGGCCGTGGTGGCATAGAACAGGTTTCAGTTTGGCTGTCTTTGTGCTAGAAATTACAAATTTTATTCAAGTTGAATATACTGGTGTTCATTAATAGGGAATTTTCGGTGTATGCGCTGCAAGAAGATGCCTTACTGCTCTGTGATGTGTCAAACTGAAGACTGGAAGGCACACAGACATGTGTGCAAGCCTGTAGCTCCAGAGTCTGCAAAGTAAGTGCAATTAACCCTGAGTAACACTGACTGTTAGCTGTTTCTGTTCTCTGATGGTAATAGTATTGTATGTCCAATATATAATGTGCACTGATTTCTCTAAATCTAAAGTGAGAAACCAAGGGAAAGTTCACCTTTGCAAGCAAAAGTAGATGAAGGCAGCCTGACTGAGGCAAAGGTAATTCCAGTGAACTTCCACTGTTGGTAAAAGTTCCAATAACTGTTATTTAATTTGAATAACACAATGTAGAACGAGTGGTCTTCATTTTTATCTCTTTATATTGTAGGCTAGTCATTCAACCAGCCCTGAAAGGGTCTATTTGAAGGACTTGGGTGTTAATACAATCACCAATGGAGAAGAGATCCAGGTATAACACCCAGTTTGCATCAGTTTTTACTGGTCTAGTTTTCATCATCAGATTCCCAAATGAAGTATATTTATTGCATTTGTGTTTTCAGGCATCTGTTGTAGAATTCTACAGTCCTGACAGGTTTTTCATCCTCGCTCAAAGCCCCGGGTTGCTTGAAAAACTCCAAAAAATTAGCATGGTACTTCAGAAAACTTACAGCAACCAGTCTGCGACACCTTATGTACCACATGTTGGGGAGGTTTGCGCGGTTCAGTTTTCCTGTGATTTGGTGAGCAGATGCTCTCCCGAACAATCCCAAGTGACAATTCTCAGTATATACATTGGCTTAGTTCTTGACCTGTTTGTCCTCCTCCATCTCTAATGCCTAGAACTGGTACAGAGGCTTTGTCCAGACTTTAGCTGCAGATGAGAAGATGGCTAATATCCTTTACATTGATTTTGGCAATGAAGAAGATGTCCCAGTGGAGAGGATCAAACCCCTGGCTGCTAATATCAAAGCATTCAGTCCTTGTGTAAGTCCATGTGTGTAAAAGGAGTTGAATGTTTTTAATCAAAAATTCAAAAATAGTCATGCACAGACAACTGTTGAAGTAAGAAATTTTCATAAAATGGCATTTTCACTTTATCATATGTTGTAACTACTTGTAGGCAATGGAGTGCCGGATTGTTGGTGTGGTGCCGGTGGCTGATCAGTGGTCAGCTGAATGTTGTATTGCAGTGCAACAGATGCTAGCTGGCAAAATTCTTACTGTGACAGTGATAGAAACCCCAGAGAACAGCCGCAGCCATGGTGTGGATATCCTGCTTTCCATGGGTGGGTTACATGAATCTAAATGGGCTTAGAAAAACACAAGGATGAATGTGTGTGTGTATATAAGTATATGTGCATGTGTGTGTGTGTGTGTGTATGTATGTATGTATGTATGCGATGCAAAGGTGTTGATAAAGTTTAATGTAACTCTGTTTCTGTGTCTTATAGGAAAGCAGCTGAGTACGTTCCTCCGTCAGCAGGGATATGCACGAGAAGAAACTGTGAACAAAGAGTCATGTGAGAAAGATACAAGCAGTCAAACTTTTATATATACTTAAAATCATATTTTTACAATGCACATGAGAGGAGTGAACCTAAAAGTAGGATTTTAGAGTAATGAGGCAAACAGGTTTAACTCCTTATTTTTCTCAGATTGATCTTTTTTTGAGGAATACATCACCATGACAATTTATGATGCCTAACTAACATCCTCTTGACGAAGTTATGCTTGAGATACTAAATTCAGTTTAATAAAACGAGATTTAATTCTAGAAAGGAAAGTTAGTCTTGCAGTAGAGTAATGAAGGGAAATGTTGTTGTGTGGTACAGCAAATGTGCAGTGTTGTCTGTTCTATTTAGCCAATTGGCAACCTTCTTTACTGTTGGCTTTATGGGTCCTAGAGTAAGTTATAGAGTTATCTGCCACACATTATTTATCAGTTCTGTTTCTCTGAATCACTAACTAATTCTGCTGCCTCAATAGATTACTGCAAATAACATTTTATTTTCTACAACGAACATTCACAAAAAGAATTTCAGCATCTGATTTCTTCCAGGTGAGGTGATGAGCATATCCTTTAGTCTCTCTGATGAGAAAGAGGACAATACCTGGGCCCAACCCCCAGAGGCACTTGCACTGGCAGTAGGAGACCAGTTATCTGTCTTGGTTTCCCACTTCCAGTCACCCAGTGAACTGATTGTGCAGAAGTTGGAGAATGCTGGTGAGTAGCATTTGGTTTTACAGCCTAAACCTCTGGACCCTCTAGGCACATCTTTACCCTGACTGAAATGTTGTTTTACAGGAGTCATCCAGGATTTACAGTCAAAACTGCGGGAACACTGCTCTCAGACTGCAACTCCAGTGAACTTCAGACCAGCTCCTGGCACTGTCTGTTGTGCTCAGTTCTCTGGTACATATTTTCTCTAGATACTGATATTATATTTCACCACTGCTAAATGTGCTAAATATTTACATTTATTGATCAAGGCTATATTTATTGATCAAGAAACATTCAGTGTCTTTGTTAATCAATTGAATGCATAACACCTTTCGTCCAGACTATATAATTTACCTGTAGGGATTAATAAACCATTAATTGAATTCATTTCTGTTGAAGATATCTGTTTTTACAAATACAATGCCCTTTATTTAAATGCTACTCCAACCAAACAATTCACAGACAAATTTATTTCTAAAAATAAACTTTTCCCTATTTATAGTGGGATATCAAGTTTGTCTCATGTGGTGCAAGACATGTTAAGATGCCAACATCTGATCATTTCACGTTTCTTTCAGAGGACAAGCAGTGGTACAGGGCCAAAGTTCTGGGTTATTCATCAGATTCACGGCTCTGTGTCAGCTACCTTGATTTTGGCAACTCGGAGGAGGTGGATTTAAGCCATCTGAGACCAATCAATGAGTCATTGCTGGCTCTCCCAGTGCAGGCTGTTTCCTGTGGTCTAGCAGGTAATCTGTCAAATGGGCAGATTTTGAGGTTTTAAATGTTTTCGAAAGCACCAAGGTGTGTTTTGGGATTCACTCAGTTGAAACCTCCCATCGCTCAATTGATTTTTTTTTTTTTTCCCTTAATTTCTTTTTCTATGTCTTTCTCTTTATTTATATATATATATATATATATATATATATATATATATATATATATATAAAATTTAGATTTAAGAAATCTCACTTCCATTTCATAATAGTTAAATGGCACAAGGATACTTTAATAAACTGCAAACTCTTGAGTATTAATGTGCTTTGATAAATTTTGACATAATTTGTTTTGTATTTTTGAGTTTTTTTTCTCAGGTTTTTTTTTTCCTCAGGGTTTTTTTTTTTGTTTTTTTTTTTTTTTTTAAATGCCAGTATCTGTCTTTGGGCTTCTTACCAGGGGTCCAGCCTGTTGGGGAGAGCTGGTCAGAGGACTGCCTTTTAGCCCTGAACCAGTGGGTGACCAACAGAATACTGCGCATTGAGATCCAGAGAATGCATGAGGGCAAGGCCTTCGTGACGATGATCGATAAAGCCAGTGATCCCCTTGCCAATGTAGCAGAGATGCTGATCTCAGTGGGTTATGCCGCACCTGCTCCTGTTGCTAACATTACTTGCCACCAAGCTGAGGATATGACTGCTGCTGCAGAACCATGTGGTGAGGATGGTATGAAATTGTTACACAATTGTCCATATATGTAGTTTGATCAGATGTTTAAAATTTGAGTTCTTTTCAGTAATGGCTATTGCTAATCAGGAGTTTTCAGATTAACCAACTCTTTTTATGTTTGATCAAAGGTGACTTTAGTACCTTTTTGATAGTCATAGCTGACTAATGCATTGTAGATGTATGTCTGCAGCTGCTTCTAAGAATTTTATATCTTGGTTTTCATGCACAAGTCTGACTGTAGAAAGCACTGTACTGTATGTCTTTGTGTGAAACAGTGTTGAATTATAATCCTCAGCATCGCCCCCTGGGTGTGAGCCTTTGATTTGGTCCAATATTGAACTTCCCTGTGATGGCCAGAGTGTGACGCTACTCTCCACTTTTATTGAAAGTCCTGCAGCGTTTTGCTGCCAAATCAACAATGGCACAGGTATTTTCTTTAACCTGCTGTTCCCCATCATTGTGTGTTTTCTGTTGTTTTGGGGTTTTTTTTGTGTGTGTGTTTTTTTTAAGCAAACATTAGAGCACAATGATGGGAGTATTTGTTATAGGACATCTACTAACTTTGTTTTTTTTCCTTGTGCTTTTAAATGATAGTTGTCCTTGTATGTTATGTCATATATAGTATATTGATATTTTATAGTCTACATGCTTTTGCACCACATTAATGAATGGGCAAATATTTACAGACTTGGCAAATATTTTAGTCATTACAGTACATGCTTCCTGGATTGTGATTACTTATGCCACTTGAACTTCTTGAATTTTGTTTGTTCCTTGCCAGACCACAAGAAACTGATGGAACTGGGGGCTCAGTTAAAGCAGCATTGTGAGTCGGATGCTGCACCTTTTATACCGACGGTGGGAGAACCCTGCTGTGCCATGTTTCCAAGTGAGTTCCCCTAGTGGTGATAAAAATAATATGGGTAAAGTTAGTTGCCCTTTAGCTGGAAGCTCGCTGGGTCAATTCCCTACTTCATTACCTGTTGAAATGTCCTTGACGGAACTGAACCCTATGTGGTCTTCATCGCAAAAACCCAGTTGCTAAAGGCTCAGAAGCCAGTGTCCCCATAGTGCCAGTCCCAAGCTCGGATAAGTGAGAGGACTGTGTCAGAAAGGGTGTCCAACATTAAACATTTGCCAAATCAATTTGTTGTTCACAATAACCTGCACTAGTAACCCCTGAAAGGGGAATATGAAAGAGGTTGCTACCCCATGATATATTCTTTAGTTATGATTATAGATGGAATCTGAACGGATTATTTTAATAGTCTAGTATCCAAACCTTGTGAATCTCATTAGCTGTGACAAGAGTTAATGTATCATCATTTTACTGTTTGCAAAGTTGTTTTATGTGATATACAGATTCCAAAGTGTTTGTTTTTTACCTTGACGCTTTAAATTATTTTATTGTCCATGACATTTATTTTATCCCAGGTGATGGAGCTTGGTATAGGGCTATCGTAAAGGAGCTGTATGAGGACAAAGTAGTAGTGAACTTTGTGGACATTGGTTACAACTTGACAGTGAAAAAAAGCTGCCTTCGGTCCATAACACCCAAACTTTTGACACTCCCTTTCCAGACAGTTCGCTGCTGGCTTACAGGTAAACATTCTTCAGTTTTAACAAAGAAAGAATATCTTCTACTTTTGTATTTTAACAAATTTACAAGATGTTTCTTCGTAACTCTGTGTTTCTTCTCTATTCCAAATGTGGGCCAAATAAAAATCCTTACTGACATAATGAAAGTCACAACTCGTGTAATATCAAAAACTACGTAAAGGTTGGATAGATGAGATTAAAAATTCACCTGAGACACAATAGTTGCCACTATGAGACCGTTTCATAAGTACTGTTACGTGGAAATCATAGGGAAACTTTGTACCCACTTAGTAATATCCATTTAACTATTAAAATGTCTGTTAAAACTGCTTTATATTAAAGTGTTGATCAGGTGTCTTAAATTTTATGTTTGGATTTAGGTGTGGAGCCGCTGGGATCAGAGTGGAGCAGTGAAGCTTTGCTTTGGTTTCAGACTCTGGTAGAGAGTGAGGAGCTCTCAGCACGTGTCCTTTCCATCACTGAGCAGGGTTATGGTCTGGAGCTGGAGAGTAGAGGACTGAATGTTGCAGCTGCTTTAATCTCTGAGAAGCTAGCCAAAGCTCCTGGAGACACCTCCGTAGGCACAAACATAAAGATGGGGTCCATGGGCAAACAGCAAGAGGCTGAGAAGGAAAATGAGCACAGCCAGATGCAGATTCAAGCAACTAATCAGATAGAAGCCAGTTATAAAGACACAATAAGTGAAGAACAAACTACAGTGCCAGTAGAAGGTAATTTTGAAGTGGTATTTTTTTTTTCTCCTCCCCCTACCAAATATTGAAATACTGTGATCTCTCCTCAGACACATTTTTCACTGTGGATTGGAAGACAGTGGAGCTTCCACTCAATGAGACATTCCAACCTTACATTGCAGCTGTAATTAGTCCTTCCCTCTTCTACGTGCTTCGTCCCACTCAAGGTTAGAACACACCTCCTTTCAATCTTATAGCAAAAATATTAAAATAAAAAGGCAACTGTCTAGCAAGGACTTCATTTTTTTTCATTGCAAAGTAGACCAAGAAAAGCTTGAGACAGTGATGAAAGAGCTGGCTGCCTACTGCTGCAACTATCAGGGGCCTTTATGCACAACTGTAAAGAACAGACCTTCTCCTGAGACTGCTTGTTGTGCCCAGTTCTCTGGTAAGAAAAAACTGGTTTATTCATAAACATATTAGGAATGAACCTATGTTAAGATTTAGTTCTTTTATTTTGTCCCACCTCTTTAGTATCACAGAAACAAAATTAATGACCCATGTTCACTGTTTGCTGGAATTGCTACAAACACCTTTCAGACACCATGACACAAACAAGTCTTTGACAAAATACAACAAACTTAGAGATTAGCAAGAAATTCAACTTCAAACCATGAGTGATGGCAAATCAGTATTGGCAGAACAACTTAATCTTGATAGTTTCTAAGGAAAAATTGACACAGGACTTGGGGAAAGCCCCAAAAGCATATACAGCATCATTCCTACTTAGTTAATAACACAGAAAAGATGCCGTGAAGACAGACAACCCAATCCATTTGCTGAGACATACACCTAGTCAGTGTGCCATGAGCCTTTTCCTTATTCTCCCATTGTGATTAAAGTTTACTGTGTTTACAAGACCCCTCCTGCAGCTCTTGTCCCTGTAGACCTAAGCTGGTAATTCCATGTCTGCAAGTTAAAGTAATTACTGTGTGTGTGTTGCTGAGCATAAGAGCTTTTTTTTAAACATAGTGTACAACTGGGAGACCATAGTTTTCCTGCATTCCACAGCCAACTAACAACAGGGTCTATTTTAATGGAGGTGTCTGTGCTGGATGTTTCAGCAGCAGCTGTTGGGATCTACACCCTTGGTTATCTTTGGCTTATTTATGCCTTTTTGTGCTTTTAGTATAGCATACTGAATCAGACAGTTTTCCTGTTAAACATTTCCTCCAGGACTGCATCTAATTTTCCTTCCATTTTGTCATACTTACTTAGATCCTTGCAGTCCTTGGTTGTTGCAAAACAAATCGCACACACAAAAAATATTGGAATAAGCATTTAGTTGTTCTTTTGTCTTTCCAGCTGACAATAATTGGTATCGTGCTGTTGTTCTGGAAGTTGATGACGACGAGATGAGTGTAATCTATGCAGATTACGGCAACAGTGAGAAGGTACCGTTCTCCCAAATTTTGCCCATCGCTACACACCTCCTGCAGCTCCCTTTTCAGATCACTCGCTGCACCCTAGTTGGTAAGTAGATGTAGCATTTAAAACTCAAAAACAAGAGTTTTTTGTAATTTCCCTGGCCTGCATCATTTTGTTTCCTCAAACATCTGTTTTATTTCTGTTTTCAATAGGTAAAGAACATTTTCCTGCAGAATGGCCAGATGAAGTCCTGCAGATGTTTCAACGTGAGCTGGTGAATGGCGTCCTAGCCACCGTCCAGGCCTTTGATGGCTCTGCTAATGTGGTTTCTGTAACCCTGCCCCCTGAAAGAGGAGGTGGAAACCTCACTGCCATGATCTTGCATGCACTGCATGGCCACAGGAGCAACTCCCTGTTAGACACTACCAAGAGGAGTGACGAAAGTGGCAGCAATGCGTCTGTGAGCATTACAGCTCCACCTGATTGCCACCATCCTGACTCAGATCCTGAACCTCGAAGTGAGCTGGAAAATGTCACTGGGCCGATTAATAGGCCACAGTCAACAGCTCAGACCCAGCAGCAGAATAAAAATACTTCTCCAGAATCCATCAATGGTAAGTTAATTCAGAATTTCAGGGAAGTTCTCAGATGAAATGGGTTATTTTTATAGTTAAACTTTAGATTATTAGGGAGGTATTGCTGGTAAGTAGGAGGAGGGACTCCGTCATGAATGGAATACTGGGATGCAGGTTCCTAAACTAACACCTTCCCAAATGCCAGTAACAGGTAAAATGTCTATTTGGCAAGTAAAATGAGAAGCTTATCAGCCACACTGCGTAAACGTTTTTGCCAATGGTATGTAAAACTCTGTCTTAGGCCACTTGTGTCCCTGAGATGGAAACATGCAGCAGACTGGTGTCAAGTGATAGCCGCCCTCTTACTCCTTCTCTGCTGGATGTCATACGTACAAAAAGAATACCCGTTATCACTTCCTCATCCGTAGTCATCATGCTTAGTGAAGCAACAATCCATTTGTATTAAGGATAGATCATATAAATGGAATATCCAGCTGTAAATATCTGATGGCATATCTGCAGATATTTTGGCTGGGTTCGGCTGAAGGAGCTGGGAGAACAGCCAAGTTTGATTTAACATACAGTGGGCGTGTTTCAGTTAACTTCCGAAGCAATGTGGCTGAGCTCTGCAAAAAAAAAAAGGCCTTCAAAATAGATATTCAGAAACCAATGGGTCCCATGACCCAATGCTGTCCATTGTTTTTACACTCTATCGCCACCTGGTAGTCAGCTGTGATATTTTTCTGGACTTAAACATCAGTTGAATTCTGAAATTTTACTCAGTCTTTAATTACCCACTCATTCATCAAAATATTAAATAATTCTACTTCGACTTTTATTGGGGACTCTTCTTTAAATTTGCATCAAACATAATATTTTATCTCGATGGAATGTATATGGAACAAAAAGACACATCCAGAAAACCGAGGCAGCACAGGGGCTTAGTAGTTAGCATTGCTGCCTCACAGCAAAAAGGTTCCTTTTTCAACTATTGATCTTGGCAGGACTCTTTCTGTGTGAAGTTTGCGTATTCTCATTCTTGCGTGGGTTTTCTGTACGTACTCTGGCTTCCTCCCAAAAACCATGCATGTTCGGTTGATTGGTGATTACAAATTGCCCATAGGTATTAGTGTGCATGTTTTTCTATATTTGTGGCACACATTAGGCAGGGGTACACCTGGCAGCCTGTCCAGGCTGTACCCCTGCCTTTCATATGTAATGAGCTGGGAGAGGCACCAGCAGACCCCTGTGAACCTGTATAGGATCAAACATGTATAGAAAATGGATGGCTGGCCAGAAAACTGGCTCCCACAACTTTAATGAACTGTAGTTGGTAAATAGGTTTCTATCTTGACTTTGCACTAACAGTCCAGTTCATTGATTGCTAGAATTAAATGTATTTAAACTTAAACTTTGAACCCTCTAAGATGTGGGAAATGTTGACATTCAGATGATCACATTGTTTTCCAGATGACCCAGTGGAGATTGACCAAGTGGAGTTGCCATGTCCAAGTATTCCAGAAGTTAACAGTTAGTATGCTTTAAAATATAACCTGAACCCACTCTGCCAAAACATTTATCAGATGTCATTGTTCTGCAGGCTTTGTTATTTATTTGGAAATGCTTTAATATTTTCTTGGTTCTCTGATCTCCAGACCCTCAGACATCTAGTTGCTGCTGTCAGAACCTCAAGAAACAAGTAAGAGTTTTTTTTAATTTTTTTTATTTGATTATTCAAATATAATACAGTCTGTGATACATAGTGTTTAAAATCTTTCCCATTATCTTTTAAAATTAAGTACATCTGTTTTCTTTCTGCTTGTTATCCACAGATTGACAATCTCGAACAGATGATGCTGCAACAGCTGACTCTCATAAAGCAGTTTGTTGGAGACAAAAAATAAGATTCAGCAGTATTATGCATGACTTGATTGTTCAACTGTTGTTCACCAGAATTGTTTTTTCCTTCCAATTTAAGTTGGAATTTTGCTTTTAATTTTGTATCCTCTTGGACGAGGAAGCACTTGGTCTTGTTTTTGTTGTAAACTTTTTAAATTTCAATTTCTTACAGGTTTTAACATTTCTGCATGCACTTTATGGATTACAGTTAAGTTCCCTGTGAAAAGAAAAATCCTGTTATCAAGAAATACCCAGTTGGCTTGGTAGGTGTAGGGTGGCACATGTTCTGCTTTATGTTCTGTCTTCAGCTGTCAAGGACCAGGTGTTGAATCAAGTTTTATTGATCTGTTTGAGTTTAACATAAAAGTGCTGTGGGGGAAAAAACATGATCAGAAGTCAGTTTCTCTTTTTTGTTGTTGTTGTTGTTGTTGTTATTAGCGATCGGTCAAATACATGGACTTAATTCTCCACAGAGAGAATTTGGAGCTTTTTACACAGAAAACCTACAGTGCGGATTTCAAGACTTGGGAAAAAAAAGTAGAAGGAAACGATTCTCTCGTCTCCCATTTTCTGAAGCCATGCGGGGATGAGAGGAGGATTAATGAAGCGTCCTGCAGGTGCAGCAGAGGTGGGGTAACGAGTAGGTGGGGTAACAGCCAAGTCTGTCAGGTGGATCCTAGGTCGGAGTGGTGCGGGAAGAAAATAGTGGAGAGACGAAAAGAGGACAACTTTGTGACTAACGACCAGAAATTGAGGTTGAACAGCGAACGGTAAGGATGTATTTTTGACCGTGAAGTAACATGGACGTATGTCTCAAGACGGTGGTGATGGATAGAACATCGCAGGTGTTTGGACGACCTCATACTTTATTCATGCTCACAAATTGGCTTAGCAATAAAAAGTGTTTAGACTAGTAAAGAAAAGTCGTCTTATTCATCTGTGAATACTGTGATAGCATTGTTAATAAGATGTCCAATTGAAACTGGAGTATAGTCCTAATACTTGGACATTTTATGGTTAATTTAATATGACCCGTCTTCAAACCTTCATAGTCTATATTTCAAAGACAGAAGGAGAAGAGGTGAGTTACTCGTGTGGTCGGTCTTTTGACGTTTGAGCTCCTTTGAGACTCACTGCCTTCTGTTCTTGCAACAGTCGGATGTTATTTCTAGGCGATTTAATTAAACCGAAATGTTACACACGGAAGTATAACATGTTAAAAGTAGTTGATCGCAACAAACCCAATTACTCAAAGTTAATATAGAGCACGAAGAAAAAACAAAAGGCGAAGTGTGGGTTGGGAAACGCGAAAAACGGCGAATTAAAAAAAAAAAAAAAACTTTTATGGTGGTTTTCTACGGTAAAGACAAAAACGGTGGACCTTAAACTTACAGTAGTTACTATAGCAACTGTCGCCACGTTAGGTTTGATAATGCATGGTTGTCAGTGCGTGGTCGACTCGTTGGACCAGAGGGCATCTTTGGCAGCAGGATATCCTGATGAGAGCACGTATTTCCAGCAGAGCTGCAAAGAGATATAACTCCCGTTCGACATAATTAGTTTTTGACTCCGGTCAAAACGTTAATTTTGTCGACAGTTCAGTGAAACGTCTCTTCTGAAGAACTTGCAGCAACATCGGCGAAACTACTAAAACACTTATAGGAGTCCTGGTCGTTACTCAGGATGTCCACGTCGAAATCTGTGGACATAACTTTTTAATTAATCCTAAATGGTCATTTATTAAGATGTGTGGACCCCAGGTGAACAACAAGCCAAAAGCTGTTGATACCCCCTTCTCAGTGGACACTGATGGAGATACTCAAGTTTGTGGATCTGGACATGAAGATGACCACATACAAACAAGAAAGTGAAAACTCAGGACCTGACCACAGACCACAGAGATTTGGATGAAAAGATAACTTTGCTGGCCACGTGGTGCTGGTTATGTAACTCCCAAGGGGAAGATAATATGTAGTGGTAGTTTGGTGTTTCCTGGTTAGAATATGTGATTTAAAGTATTTAGATATAGTAATTAGAAATTCTGTATTTATAAATATGGCATTATTTGACATTTTTAAAAATCATTTTTGTTCAGATGTCTTAGAAATTTAGCTTATTTCTCACTGGAAAAACATCCACTGTCTTTAATTAGAATAACTTGCCAACTAATGGCTTCAGTCACACAAGATCCTGCTGACTTTCTGTTTGTGCTTCTGTGATCGGATTATGAACCCCATCATAGATGAATCCCGGTTTCTTCTTTTTGGCAACTGCTTTTGGGTTCAGCCAGTGTTTACACATCTAATGTAACAATTACTTGTTTCAGGTGAAGTTCAGGAGACCTTCCTGACTACAAACTGCCTCTATCTAACCACCCACCCTCTTCTACATAACTTCTAAATAATGTTCTTTTATTGATCAGAGCTCTTGTCATTTTAACAGGAATTATGATTATTATTTTCTTATGTAACAGCCTCAAAAACGGCCAGGAGATAATTCATTGGGCTGATGTAAGCGTCCAGAACCTTCTAAAGCCTGCATTAGAAATACACCATATATTTGCTAAGAAAGTTAACAAGAACAAATTACACAGCTCAGATAATTCCTGTAAATAGTCAATAGTGCACGTTTATCTCTAAACAACAACTTGGTGTAACACTTTATCACAGTTTAACCAAATACCATCTGAAAACAGACTTGAACAAAAACTTGTTTTAATCTGTTTCATTTAGTCCTGCTTTCTTCTTTTTTAATGCTAATCATGGATGGTAGTTTTGAACACTTATTGTATTTAATAGAGTAACAACAAAATTTTCCATCCTGAGTTTGAACTCGCTACTCAAGTTTCGCTTTACTGAGTTTATTTTAAAGGTATCCTGAAGGGACACTCATTTTAATATCCAGCATCAGTCACTGATTATGAGTATCTGGTCAATTAACAGGCAGGCACATTTGTGGCTTAGCCCAGTGTTGTTAAGCATGTTTTAATTTAATATTTGTATGTATTTATTCTAAAGTTGAGTGACATTTTTAAAATTTAGGTTAAACAAATATGTATACTATTTTTTTATTTTTCAACTGTTATATTGTTATATCGTTGCACAGCCAAAGATGTAGATCAAATATAAAATTAAAAAAAAAAAAAACCTGATAAAATCATAAATCTCTCATTGGCTGCCACAATATCTAAAAATCACCATCAGCCATATCTACATCAGTCCACCTCTTCACATACGCAAGATTTTTACAGAGAGGTTCGGTCATATCTCACTGTTTGCTTACTTAAAAAAATAACAGTGTTCCTAAATATGGCAAAAATTAACTATTTAGAGAATTTTTTTGATTTATAAAGTGAATAGAAGAAAGTAAAAACAAAATCCCTGCTTTGAAAATTTTTAGCACATGATAAATTTGAATTTAGGTTGCTTTTCTGTAAATGCATTCAAAGTTGTTCAGTTTTAAGTAGACAATGGGCTATTGATATTAGCTTAATTAAAATGAAACTCTGAGAAAGCTTTTTCTGACAAGAAAAGAAGTTTCAGGAATGTTATACTAATTGTCTGTTGTATTTCTGCTTAACAAAAATACAGTTTTAATAATTCTTCCCTAAAATCTAAACCATGTTTACTTTAGACAACAGTTGTTGTATTTAATCAGACACTGAAATTTCCACATTTGTTCCTCTGTTTTCAAAATGGTTATTTCAGGTGACACAGACTGACATAATTTAAAGTCTTTGGATGTTTCTCAAACACTTCAAGTACAGGTTTGTTTTCTGGATTTTCTGTGAAGTTGCTTCAAACAGAAGCACTGTTCTCTAATTACAGTGTACTTCATGGAGGCACTTTCAGTCTAAGAATTCAAAACAAACAGGACATCAGTGGTGAAGGGCTTCCTTTTTTTTCCTTTTCTTTTTTTTTTTGTTTTACTAAAGTCATGTGCACTTTTAGAAATGTTTCAGTCTGTGGATGGACTTGATGATTTTTAAAGTGCAAGTGGTATCTAAAATGTTTAGCGTTCAAGTCAGAAGGTTGAAAGACAAAAAGGTCACTGGCCTTTGAAGTTTTATTAGGTTTTTCTTTTTCATTACTGTTGCTGTGAAGGTTGATCCGTACAAGTTTAACAAGTGGAGACAGAAATAGTGAAAGGGACTGAAAAGTGAATAGGGACAACAAGAATTCTTACAAAAAGACACCCATTTTGGAGTCATGTCTGCTCATATTTTCAAAAAAGCATACATGGTGGCTGCCTACTGCAAGCATGCACATCTTATGAGCTGCAGCAATGAAATCCCCTTTCAGCAAGACGTAGCAATGAGTGCACAAATCCCACATCAGTAGCCTGTGATGATATTTATCCACTCAGGTCTTCTTGGTTGCCCACCGCCGTGGCAGTCGTGCAGATCTCTATCACAGACACACAGTCTCCTCTCAAAGCGAGGCTCCATCCTGCACACAATTCCGTCTTCTGTCTCAGAAAAGCACAGCTTCACATGTGCAGAAGGTCCCTCGGTTGAGCAGTAGGTAGGATATTATGGCCGGCTTATCAGCAGCCAGGGTTAATCAGACCTCATCTGTTGCCTCTCAACATCTCATGTGGTTCCAACAAAGACCACACAGAACAGAGAGCTGACAGAGGACAGCTGGGACTTTTATCCTAATGGTGTAATTAAAGGGTCAGATTATATCTTCAGTTGACAAGATTTGACTAACTTGAGTAATCAAATGCAGTGCAGCACAAAAATATTTAGCTTTATCCATGGAGTTCTCTTTATTTTGCATGTCTGTTTATTCCCAAAAATGATCAGAATATATTAAATTAAAATCTAATACAGAAAAAGCTAACAGTCCCCTTTAAAATGCTATCAAGCTGTCTCTTTCAAAAAGTGATACAGTGGTGGGATTTTTCCCACAAGTTTTGGGTCCATTAGAACAAAACCCACAAAAAAGTTAACCTCAACAAGATTTCTTGAAGAGTTTTGCATTTTCCCAAAATTGTCAGTGGCTTGAGAACTTATTCTCAGGTGGTGTGGAAGGTATTTATAGGAAGAATAACCACAGCTGAAATGAATGCTTTTACAAAACCTCTTCTTCATAAACTCACACTCGCACAGACTTACTTAAAGAGCCGTACTCCTTAAATTCCTCAGCACATACTTCCTGCCTTAAGAGCTTCAGTTAGAGATTTTTTTTGTAATCTTTTTGACCCAGAGGCTGTAGTTGTGTATGCACATGCAGGTTTCAGATCCTTTGTGTTGTTCCCAGATACCTTTGTGTGGTGACTTCCTGTCTTGCAAGTGCTGATCTGTATGCTGCATTTTGAAAAATGTAATGCTTATAATCATCAGGGCTACACACAGTTATGAGGGTGCACTCCAGCTGAACTCTTTCTTTTGCTTAAGGAGATTCCTGGAAAAAATGAACATCCTTAAGAACACTCTTGGTAAAATGAGCATCCTTAGGAAGGTTCCTGATAAAATGAACATCCTAAAAGTTCCTGGAAAAATAGGCATCCTTAAGGACACTCCTGGTAAAATGAATATCTTTAAGAAGGTTTACGGTAAAATGAATATCTTTTAAGAAGGTTTCTGGTAAAATGAATATCTTTAAGAAGGTTCCTGGTAAAATGAACATTCTTAAATCCGAAGAATCTTAGTGGTAGCCAGGATAAAAGCTGAGTGCAACGTCTCCAATAAGCTAAAAAAAAAAAGAGCATCAGTGATTCCTTAACTATCATCTTTACCACAGGAAACACTGGACCATCCCTTATGAAAGGAAAATGGGGAACTCAGTCCTACAATTGTGGCTGCAGTTCTAGATGTAAATTATGTAAACAAATAAGAGCACAGGACTTGTGGCAGAGTGGTCATCTCTTTGTATGTTTTTATATACTCTCACCCCCCATGAGGTCAAAGAAAATGTATTATAACTGGCTTTATGAGGTAGTTTTGATGATCCAGCTGAAGTCTGGTTACTCCTTTCACCACTTGACTTACCTGATCAAGTAAAAGAGAAAAAAAAACAAGGTTTGACAGAACAGAGAGAAAAGATTTTTTTTTTGTTTCTTTGCTTTGTACCATCATTTACACTTAATGCCAGAATCAAAAACTGAAAAAAGTCAAACAATGCTGTTTGTTTCTGACTCTTGTGTATATTTTTTTCCGCAGCAAAAAATTTGAATGAAAAGAAGTGGAACAGAATTGTTCAGACTGACTTCTACTTGTAGTTTAAGTTTACTCTGTACTGCTGTATCTGGTTTTATTTTCCAATTCTTTTGCAATCTGTCTCTCTTGTTTTGTATTTGTGCTAAACACTTGCTTTTCTTTCTTTTTAAAAAAATAAAAAACTTCCAGGTGTCTCAACATGCACCCCGATACCCTCCTCATCCTCCTAACTCTGCTGTTCCCTCAAGGTGGGTTCATTGATTTTATTTCTAATTTGAATTCTGTGCTTGTCTGGTTCTCAAAGCCTTTAGAGAAGGAGTGGTTTAAAGTAGAGTTTTGATTCTATATAATCTACAATCCTGTGTTTACACATGAACAACAATAATGATAAAAAATCGGAGCACTTAGGGTGACGTTAAACCTAGTTATCTGCAAAAAAAAATCATTTAAAATCCCCAAAAGACAGCATCTGGGTGTTGAAATTTAAATTGAGATGAGTTTTAATTGTCTCTTTTTTCAGTTGTGTCATTTTCCTGCTTAAAAAGTTTCCACAGCTGAAGGTTTTCTGTCATCTCTTTCAAGTTGTGACTTACCTGCTGTGCTTAAAATGCTACTTGTTTCCAGGCGAGGCAAATTTTACACAGCGTTTACAGCTCATCTTCAGTTGTTCTCTCAGAGTATCTGGTATTTGCCTTAGGGAAGAGGAGGGAGTTATGGGGCAATATAACCTCTGAGTTGTTTTCAGAAATGACAGCTTTAGCGTCTTGACAAATATTTATGGTAGA
The DNA here is from genome assembly GCA_028564865.1 of Zenarchopterus dispar. NCBI lineage: Eukaryota > Metazoa > Chordata > Actinopteri > Beloniformes > Zenarchopteridae > Zenarchopterus > Zenarchopterus dispar. The sequence goes on along the minus strand of JAOWBL010005091.1, from coordinate 27,102 downwards.
CCATTTCAAGACTTTGAACTTGACCAAACCAGACTGTTTCTCCTTGTTAAGTGGGCTTCCATCTTTCATTCTAAGCTGACAACAAAGATGACATGTTTCAGTGCTAAATATCCATGTAACCCACTCTTTCAAATTAAATTTTACAGACATGCAACTGCAGGGAAATAGTGTTCAAATCTCCAAGATTGTGGTGGCTTTAGTGTGAAATTGACTTCAGTCTGCAGCAGGAGGATTTCTGCTCATTATCTCGCTCCTGTTTTTTTTTTTTTTTCTGGTGTCATTATTTCCAGAGACATTAATGACAGACTGTCACTTTGTTGGAAGCATTTGGGTAAGCATACAGACTTTTTTGTTCAGAGTACTGAGGCTCAGCTGACCATGAATGAGCTGCTCTCAATGGCCCCTAAACTTTCACCGTCAAGAGCGCATTGAGGCTGGAATGTTGATGGAATCGGGGCAGATGAAGGGGTCAGGACCCCGAGGACAATTGGAGCATGAGCCCCTGATTTTCAGGTGGTGCTTTTCTGTCATGAGTAACATTCTGTCTCCTCTTCAATGTAATGATGATAGAAGACTGGAATTCTGGAAAGACTTAAGTGAAGCTGGTACTGAAGGAAAAGGCAACCAATGCAAACACAAATGCAACAACTTGACTGAAGACATTTGCTACATCTTAAGGGGCAAACTTAAGTAATAGAAAAATGGACAGACCCAGAGAAAAGAGGCAATTTTGGCTATAAATTATATGAACCAGGCACTCGCATCAGAAAGTTAAAGAATCATAGAAGACAGTGTAGAAGTGTACATTTGTAAAATCACTCATGTCCTCCTTCTCTCAGCTGGACAAATGTCTCTGTGATCATTTGGGGTTGCCTAAGTGTGTTAAATGTATGTTTTCATCCATTTTAAGTCATGCTATGCATCAAATAAGCACAGAGAAGAAAGGGATCATAGAAATATTTAGTAATACTTTATTTATTTGGCAATTTCCTTCATTATTTCCTTGTAAACCCTCAGATTTATCTGATTAAATTACACTGACCCATGCTAGGTACCACTGCTTGATCCGTAGTTTAGGCACATTTAAATGGAATAAATGATTTCATATTAATTAATTATAAATGAAAAAACATTCTTTTAACAGAAAAAAAAAAGTTGTGTATTGTTTGGTCATGGGCTACTGTTGTGTTCTGTATGTCCAAATATAGACCTTTAAATGATCTTTGTGTCTCTCTTAGTTCAGCGAGGTTCCTCTGTGCAGGAGATCCTGACCAGCCACGAGAACGTTATAAAGATCAACTCTGCAGCAGAAAGTGAGTATGCTCTTTCTGATTTTGCTTCAGTTTGCATTATAAAGCTCTTATATTGTCTTTATTACTGCCCCGCTTTGTTTTGTATTCTGGTCAGTTTTTGATTAATTTATTCAGCAACAAGTCTTTCCTCTGCACATTGGTTTTCTTATTTTCTTTTGTAGAGCTTGCTTGTTTATTATTTAGCTTTGCATACTACCTGTGTCTCACACCTAGACTGTGTTGCTGACTGACACACCAGTATCATGTGATCTTTATGTTTTGATCTGTGCTGGTTCATTGCCTCTGTTCTGGATGTGAATTGCTACTGCAGCGACCTGAATGTGTGTGTGTGGGTGTGTGTGTGTGTGTGTGAGAGAGAGAGAGATACTGAAGTCCATTCAATTTCAACTTCGTATCCTTAAAAAAATGAAGCATACATAATTAGTTGAATATGGCAAAGGTTTGTTGGCTCTTTTGATATATTTGGTAACCAAGCAGGATATTCTGGAAATGTTTGACTTATTCTGTGCATGTTTTCACATGAAGTGATGCAGTGCTCAGCAGTCATGGATATCCTGTTCCTCATGGACGGCTCCTACAGCATGGGAAGAAGCACCTTTGAGAGATCCAAACACTATGCAATCAAGCTGAGTCAGGCCCTGGACGTCGGAGCAGACAAGGTTTGATTTCTGTCGTTTCAGTTCATCTTCTCCCTCTTTATGTCGCTCACTGTTCTTGTAACTCTGGCTGTGGCACAGGTGCGAGTCGGTTTGATTCAGTTTGGTTCCAGTCCTCGGCTGGAGTTTTCCTTAGACTCGTACTACACCAACCAGGAGCTGAAGAAGCACATGATAAAGATTTCCTACAGGTCTGTGTCGCATCTTTCCTTTCTCTCTATCACTCTCAACCATATAATGTTTCAAGTTGCAAAAGATGTTTTTAGTTTGATTTGTTTAAGGCAGCAGGATGGCAGTTATTCATTCCTGTTTTGTTTTCCAGCAGCAATGTGATAAATAGGAATATAATCAAGAATGTATAAAATGATATACAAACACATCCAGGTCTTAAAATTAAATGATTGTTGTACTAAAACCTCAGCACCCATTGCCCACTGACCTGTTTTTCTTCAGATCCTTTCTTCTGGTATTATGAGCTGTTGGCTTTCATCACTCCGCAAATAGTGGAGGTTTTTTGGATGATGGAAAGGCCATTGTAGGTTTTTAACTAGAAAGCTGATCCTACTTGTCTCCATTTCCCACAAGCCTTTCCAGCTGGTTTTCCTTTTTTCAAAATGTCCCCACTTCATCCACTGCCCCAGGCAGCCTTGTGAGACTACCTTGGGACTCATTGGGCTGTCTCTTGAGGTTGGACTTCTAATACCATCAACTTTTATTTTGATGGAGTTACCCTGTTCCAAAAGATTCTGTTATGGCAAATACAAGACCTTCTCTTTCTTGCCAGACACGGTCCATAGTTTCAGCATGTTGGAGCGCTGACTTAGTCCATTTCTGGAAAATTGTGAAGGCTGGAGAACTGGGTTCAGCAATGCCAGACATTTCATCCTTTGGTGTACTTACATAAAGTCACAATTCTCTGTTCATCTTTGTAGCTTTACTAAAGACTTAAAGTCCCCTTCTGCTGAAAATCAAACCTAACCTCATCAGTTTGTCCATAAAACGAAGTAATGTTGTAAAGTACAAAGAGCCAAAATGAGTATACAATGATGTAAAAGACTGATAACACCATACAGAGAGATATTATTCTAAGATATAGCTCTTAAATGTTATACAACAAAATGTTAAATTATCAAGTGTACAAAGTTTTTTCACACTGTGCTTCTGCATTTCGATCTAGTTTTTGTTAAAACTCTAACGTTAAAGGGGAGTTTGTTTTTTCATCATGAGAGTGTGACTGGATGACATTGCAGCTTTTATTTGGCAGACCACCCTCAAACAGTGAACCATGTTAGTCTTTTTCTCACCACCTAATGGTTGTTTTGAAAGTGACTTTTGCTCTGACTGACGTTCTCTTTTTTTTTTTTTTTTTTTTTAAGTATTAAAGTACTTAAATGGGTTTTATGAGACCTGCAGTGCTGAAACTCAGCCAACATACATGTTCAGTCCAAGAACTGAAACAGAACTCCAACCGAAACTGAACATGAGTTTACTTTGGCAGTGTTGCGCTGCTGATGATTTACTCTTCTGACTTTATCTTGTATAGTACATATTCTATAATTGCTCTGTTTCATCAGTGTTCTAACAATAACATGAAAAATCATTTCCCAAACTCTCTGCTCAGAGGAGGCAGCACCCAGACAGGCTTGGCTCTAAAATACATCCTGAGGAAAGGTTTTCCAGGTGGCCGTAACTCCTCCAGTGTACCCCGGATCGCCATCCTCCTTTCAGACGGAAGGTCTCAGGGCAACGCGGTCCAGACAGCTGCGCAGCTCAAAGAGACAGGCGTGGTCTTGTTCGCTGTGGGCTTGCGATACCCCAAGTATGGATGATGGTTGGAATTTAAAAACAAGTAATGATACGTTTAACTACTTCTAATTGTTACCAATAAAAGCTCAAAAGGAATTTTTTTCTTCTGGTTTTACAGGTGGGAGGAGCTTCATGCCCTTGCTAGTGAGCCAGTGGACAGCCATGTCTTCTTTGCTGAGCACTTCCATGATGCTGTCAATGGCCTGTACACCACACTGAGCACCTTCTCTGTCTGCAGTGCTACACCTGCAGGTCGGAGTACTCACTGAAACAGTTTTTTTCTCCTTAACATTTATTAAATCATTGTCAGTTGTTCCCCTCTCTTTCTAACACCAATTCCAACATCACACCTTGTCCTGTCCTGTCCTCCAGGCTGTCAGGTGGAGTCATTTCTTTGTGAAAGGAAGACACTGGAGACGGTGAAAAAGCTGCAGGGGAATTTCATGTGCTGGAAAGGCTCCAAGGGGCATTCCCCGTACACATCCCTCTGTCCCTACTACAGGCAAGTGTGCATGCCTGGACCATAAACAGTATAAAAAGAGCTAGACAAACACTTTTTTCCCCCACTTCAGACAGTGGTGGACCGAGTTTCTTTCTTTTTTTTTTTTTGGTGTTAAAGTGTTGTCACCATAAGGAAGTTAATTAAAAAAAACAAGCTCGTTTGATGATGTCAGACCCTTGTACAGCACATTATATGGGCTTTGTCAAAATTAATTTCACAAAAATAAAGCAACTTTATGAAGGAATAAAGTCCTGAGGACAGTAGATCTCAGGTTAGTGAACCACTGCTTTCTTGGAACTCCTTTTTTTTTGTTCAATATTTATATATGTATATATGATAAGAAATCCATAATAATGGCAATTTATCTAACTGCAAACATACCTTAGACATGCAGTAAAATCATTCCAATTTCAGTAGCTTAACTGTAGATAAGGCTACATATGACATTTATGCGTAATAATCAAATAATTTGAGTAAACTAGAAATTAGAATTTAATCTGAGTAAAATGATGTAAATGCTCTGGTTACTTCATAAACTAAGGAAAAATAAGTAAACTTTAATCGTGTATCTTTCAGGTACAGCAAGATTTACAAGAAACACCCAACAGTCTGTCATAGGACTATCTGTCCAGGTAATAGCCACATCCATTATCTTTGATTCCTGCCTTCATTATGCTCTTACATGGTATTGACCAACACTCTTCCTGTCATTTGGTTTCCTCATTGCGATTAGATCCATGTGACTCCCAGCCCTGTCTGAATGGTGGGACGTGTGTATCAGAGGGTCCAGAGCGTTACCATTGTGTGTGTCTACCTGGCTATGGAGGAGACCCACACTGTGGTTGGTACTCCCACTGGCTGCATAATTAGGGGTGTCTAATATAAGTCTATAGAGATCAAACTAACAGATCCCCTCCATCCCTCCTCAGCTCCTGCGTTATCACTGGACTGCTCCGTAGAGTTGCTCTTTCTCCTGGAAGGTTCTGCCACACTCACTTTAGAAGGCTTCCTCCGACTCAAGTCCTTCGTGAGGCGGTTCCTGCAAACTGTGATTGGATCCAACAGCCCCACCAAAGTTGGCCTGGCGGTGTTTGGTGGAGAGACTCGAGTCGAGGCCCAGATAGGGAAGTTCAGAAGGAACTTGAGGGGTCAACTCAAAGCCGTGGATGCACTTCAGCCTCTTGGTGGTCAGACCCTTACAGGCCAGGCGCTCCGGTACGTCACCCATCATGGCTTTGTGAGTGAGCCGGTCTTTGCTGACGTCACAGATGATCTTCCTCGTGTGGTGGTGCTCCTCGCTGCCACTCCTGCTGCTGATGAGGTGGTTGAGGCCTCTAAATATGCACGTGATAGAGAGATCTTCCTGATTGGGGTTGGACCAGATGTCTTAAAGGGGCAGCTCAATAACATCACGGGAAATCCTCAGAGGACTGTCACCTACACATCCCCTGATAGGCTCACTGAGAAAATACCGGAGCTCAAAACCAAGATCTGCAGCGTGGATACACGAGGTAATAACTGACCCATAGAGGTCTTTAACTTGTGTTAAACTTCTGTGTTTCCTCTGAGTTCTAACAGAAATGTGTATTTAAATTCCTACTTCACGAAACATTAGCTGAACTGGACGTTAAAAAGTGTATATCTCTTACTTTGCTTTGTGGAAAGATCTCTTGCAAGATGTCTGCTGGCACAAAGTTGTTTATTTTTTCTGCATTGGCGCCATTTGTATGTTAAATGGAAACTACTGTAATTTTTTTTTAAATCAGTATATTATGTACAGTTTTCTGCCCTGCTATGTTCAGGCACAGCTCAAAAAATTAGAACATCACGAAAAAGTTTAATACTTTTTGTCACTCATGTCAGAAAGGGAAACTCATATAGTAAATAGATTAAGTACGCATAGAGTGAAATATTTCAAGTCTTCATTTCTTGTAATTTTCATGATTATGGCTTGCAGACAATGACAACCCGAAATTCAGTGTCTCAGAAAATTAGAATATTGTGAAAAATTTCAATATTGAAAAGTCATGTGTCACACCATAATCAGCGATTTAAATCAAATACCTGCAAAGGTTTCCCGATCCTTTTAATTGATCTCTCAGGCTGGGTCAGTAGGGTACACAATCACAGAGAAGACTGCTGACTTGATTGATGTCCAGAAGATGGTCACTGACAAATCCACAAGGAAGGCAAGCCACAATAGGTCATACGGCGTAAAGAATCTGGTTGCTTAGAGTCGTATTTTCGTAGAAAGTTGAGTGGAAGGAAAAAGTGTGGTAGGAAAAGCTGCACCAGCAAAAGGGATAACCATAGCCTTGAGAGGACTGTCAAGCAAAATCTATTCAATAATTTTTGGAGAGCTTCACAAGGAGTGGACTGAAGCTGGAGTCAGAGCATCAAGAGCCACTACGCACAGACAAATCCTAGAACTGGCCTGCAAATGTCTCATTCCTCATATCAAGCCTCTCCTGAACCAGAGAGAATGTCAGAAGTGCCTTACATGGGCTGAGAAGAAAAAGAACTTCACAGCTGCTCAGTGGTCCAAAGTCCTATTTTCAGATGAAAGTATATTTTGCATGGCATTTGGAAATCAAGGTCTCAGAGTCTGGAGGATAAATTTAGATGGACAGATTCCACTTGCTTGAAGTCCAGTGTGAAGTTTCCACAATCAATCATGATTTGGGGTGTCATGTCATCTGCTAGTGTTGGTCCACTGTGTTTTCTGAAGTCCACAGTCAACGTAGTCATCTACCAGGAAATTATAGATCACTTCATGCTGACAAGCTTTATGGAGATGCTGATTTCATTTTCCAGCAGGACTTGGCACCTGCCCACACTGTCAAAGGTATCAAAAGCTGGTTTCAATGACCATGGTGTTACTGTGCTTCTGATTGATTGGCCACCAAACTTCCCTGACCTGAACCCAAAAAAGAATCTGTGGGGTATTTTCAAGACGAAGATGAAACACCAGATCCAACAATGCAGATGATCTGAAGGCCACTATCAAAGCAAGCTGGGCTTCCAGTACACCTCAGCAATGTCACAGACTGCACTGATGCAGTAATTCATGCAAAAGGAGACCCAAACAAGTATTGAGTTCATAGAAATAAACATACTTCTCAGAAGCTTGATAATTTGGTTTAAAATCTTTTTTCTAAAATTAATTTTATATAATCTAAGCCATAATCATGAAAATTACAAGAAATAAAAGCTTGAAATATTTCATTTTATTATATTTTCATTCTAATCTGTATAACTGAGTTTCACTTTCTGAAATGAGAGACAAAATATTGAACTTTTTCTTGACATTCTAATTTTTTCTAACACATTGCTGTCTTCAGTTTACCTAAGATCTCATGGACATCTCAAGCTATTGGAAACATGATTTGTGGACAGATTAGATAAAAAATAGACTATTTTTATGTATGTTTGGTAAACTGGAAAGACTTCATTTCAGCATGTTTCACCATCTGTGAAACATGGTGGTGGTGGTTTCATGGCTTGGGGACCCTTGGTTTTGGGAGTCTTTTTTTTTTTTCAGAACTGATAAATGTTAAAAATGTAACAATTTAACAGTTCTAGGATCTTGAAATACTTCCAAATCATCTTTCATCTGTTACTTACCCCCATTCTAATCTTTGTCTGTCAGGTTGTCTGGGTCAAGCAGTAGACGTGGTCTTTGCCCTGGATGCCTCAGCTGCTGTCGGCCGTGAGAACTTCGCCACCCTGCAGGACTTTGTTCGCAGCCTCACCATTCAGTTTGACATCAACCGCGACGTGGCTCAAGTAGCCCTCGTGGCATACAGTCGGAGATCGGCCACCATCTTCCGTCTGGACACTCACGAAACTGCCTCTGCCATCCTCAAGGCTGTGGGTGATGCTAGTTACATGGGTGGAGTGGCCTCAACAGGTGCAGCGTTACTCCACATCCACTCCAGTGTCCTCACTGTGGCTAATGGTGCGAGGCCGGGTGTGAACAAGGCTGTGGTGGTGGTGACGGATGGTTCAGGTGGGGATGATGCTGTTGTGCCAGCTCAAAAGTTAAGAGACAACGGAGTTTCCGTTTTTGTGATTGGTATCGGAGATGCGCAGAGAGAGAAACTGATGCAGATCGCTGGTTCAGAGGAGCACATGATCGCCGTACCTTCTTACGAGGATCTCAAGTATTTTGAGGATGTACTTGTGCAAATGCTGTGCTCAGGTAAGCATGCAAGCAATTGCCTTTGTCTGAAACATTTTAAAAGAATGTGTTTTCTTCTTTGTGGAAAAATTACATTGATTTGTTTAAATGTTTGACATCAGTAAGACTTGCATGAGTATTACAGAAAAAAACAGATAAATACTGCAACGCTCAAAGACATTTTATACTTTCTTTTAATTTTCTTTTTGGCAGAGGTGAAGAAACCAGTAAACCTGTGCAAACCCAACCCATGTATGCATGACGGGATCTGCATCCTGTTAGGAGGCAGCTTCCGATGCCAGTGCCAAGGATATGAAGGGCCGCACTGTGAAAAAAGTAAGTAATTTCCCTTATTCCTGTCTTACAGAAAACATAAGCATGTTCAATACCGAGCGCGACTTGTTGGAACCAGAAAAGATCAACAGTGCCATTATTTGCTGGAAGTTATGAACTGTCATGCGTTTGCTCATAGGAAGCAGCAAGCCTTCATCCAGAGGGGATCTTCCTAGGCCAACTGGCCTGAGGAAGAAGAGCAGACAGAGGAAGAGCCACCAGGAGCTTCTGCATCACTACAAACTCCACCGTCGGAGACACGCTGCCTGACAAAAGTGCAAAAACAAATTACAGGAACAAATTACTCATAAATGCTGCAGAACCAAGGATGTTTGTGGGTAATTAATGGAGCAAAGAGACTCCTGATGTTTTTTTGCTCCTTTCAACAAATGCCCAAGATGCTGCTCAAAGCTTCCTCACACCCATACAAACATGGTTCTCTTGGCTGTTTGAGGATGTGAACTGTCATGATTTCATAATTGATCTTACTCACTATAATCTTCTTTTCTTGTGCAACCAAAGACTGCAGCATGTGCACATTTTAATTTTAAATCACCACTCAATGAGGCTAGATATGACCCAACCTGACGTACAAAGACTAGTTTGTAAAAAGAAAAGCAAACTTATACCTGGATCGATTTCTGGATGACTTTCAGATCAAATTTTAGTATAAAAAGAAAAGTGTGAATTATTCATCTTTTGTAAAAGAAAAACACTTTGAATGATATTTGCAGTATTAAGCAGTCAGTTATTTAAAATAATGGCCAAAGGAATATTTTACCACTAAAACGTCTGAATAAATACTGTATTTTCAATAATAAGTTGTGTCCTGGATATTCTGTAAGAAAAAAAGCTAAAACCAATAGGAGGCATTTCCACAAACGGTTGTGAAGCCTGTATTGTTGTCAGTTCATTTTTATTTGAATAAAAAGTGCATTTATTTTTAGCTAGCAATACAAGCAAAAGGCTGAAAAAATGGTGTAATCATATTTACATCTTGGCTACCAGCATACATGAACCAAGCTACAATCTAAAGTGTACTGAGTGGAGAATTTAGAACAAAGGGTTTTGGTCTGTTTCGGGATTTAGTGGTTTTTAAATGTTTGGCAGTTTTTAATGTTGAAACATTCCATCTGTTACACTTTTGAAAATGCTATTTCACCAAATTATTTTTTTTGCAAACAGAGAATGACTGTATTTTTTTTTTTTAAATCACCAGTGGTATTCAAGAAGACAAGTTGTGTTTCTGATTGGCTCCTTGTAGTCTTTTAAGGAATGGGTGTGGACGAGGGCTCCATGGAGGAGAGGATTTAACTTTTTTTTTTTTTTTTTGGAGGTTTTCTTCTAGGTGGTGGATTTTTTCTCCCATTCCTATGAACACAAAAAAGAGATGTAAACATTAATCCTCAAAAATGTGGCTCAAGACTCAATAAGTGGTTCCACCAGTGTTTGTGCTGCCAGTGTGTCTGAAGTCTAATCTCACCTTAGCTTTCTGCAAGACATTGCCTTTTGGGCCCATGATGGAGGTGGGTCTGTTTTTAAGAACAGAAGCAGAATTGACTGGAGAGTCTGGGCTGACGCTGTTGGTAGAGAGTTGGGGTTGGGAGCAAGAGGATGCTGCTGATGATGGTGATGATACGGATGCATGGGTTAGGGGTATAGTTGCTGCTTTGGGCTGAAGAGAAAATAGCAGAGAAGTTGTTCAGGACTGATATTTCAGACTGCATTTATTCTGATTTACATCATAGACAAAGATCTATTGCAAGTTGATGTTTTCTGCTGTTGTCGATTTTGAGAAAGGGAACTAGTGAACTAACCATGGGTGTGTCCTGGAGGCCGCTGTCCAATGTGGTTCCCAGTGTAAAAGGCCCTGACTCCACTTTCTTTAGATTTTCTCTCACTTCCACAAGTCGAAGCTCTACCTCCACCCTTCGGTGCTCTGCCTCTCGACATGCCTCTTCTTTCTGTTTCAGACGGGCCTCTAAGGAAGCCTGCTGCTTGGGGTCTGATGACAACAGACATCTGTCGGTCACTATTACCAGCGTAAACCTCGGAGCAGTGAGATGCCACAGTGAGGGAGCACGGAGGTACCTTGGCAGGCGCTGAGCTCTTCTTTGGCCTCTCTCTTCTCCTTTTTCAGGTTTGCCAGACTGTTCCTCACCTCCTCCCTCTCTTTCTCCAGGCGATCCCGCTCATCTATGTAGCGCCGCATGTCTGCCTCTGTGCGGTTCTTGCCAAGCTTTATCTCAACGGCACTGGGGCACCCTGGGGTCAAAGCGTTGATCGTTTTAGCTTATGCAAAAGTTTTAAAAGAAATCAGTAAACTCATCTTGGCATTCTTCTCTGTCTGATGAATAAGCAAGAAAAGAAAATTAATTAAAAAACAAATAGGGATTCAGCTCTTCAGTCCACTGTGCTGAGGCATCTTTAACTGTAGAGGGAGTAGGTGTCCACTAGAGGGAGCCAAACTTGTAAGAATCACCTTTCAGTAAACAAAGACGGACATTTCCAGCTGATGTGAGGAAATATCTTCAAAAAGTGACAGATGTAATAGCAAAACAAATGACTTTTACAAAAGAACTTGGCTGCAAGACTGCAGAAGAACTACATTTTCTATTGAAGTCACCAAAACCATTGTTCCTGTTGGTACTGACCTATGGTATGAGCCTTGGGTCGTGCAGGTTGGGGGCTGTGAGGGAAGGCAGCAGCACTGGTCTGAGCTGCTGGGCTTTTGTGACTCTGTGCTCCAGAAGAGTTGAATGGTTGTGGGACACCTAGGCTGGCCCTCTTAGGGGTCTCCTGGCTTTGGGGTGAGGTCTTGACTGGTTGATTTTGTGACTGTGGTGGAGTTGGAGTCGGGGGTCGTTGCTGTTCTGGTTTAGTTGTGGAAGACTCCGTATTTGGGCCATTTAACACAGGTGTTGAATCTGGCTCAGTAAGGTTCGTTGAAATGACCTGGAAAATAAGTATTTTCCACAGGATATCTTTAGCACAGAAAAAAAGTCACAAATTAAGTTAAATGTAGTAATATTATCACAAAAAGGTTTGGTTGAAAGTGTTGGCTGCTGTGAATAGTTGAACAAATAAAATGTGATCTGATTAAGTTATTTTAACCATGAATACTTTCTTCAGTGTCAAAATAACAAAAAAGGGAAAGGCCATGACATTTGATAAGCATCACAGCTTGTAAATCTTTTTTTTCTTGCAGGCAAAAGCTTATTCATTCTGGTCCAGGCCATTTTAATCTCTTTTACTTGCACTGCTCTTTTGATGGGTATTCACACATTTTTTATCACAATTAGGTTGGGGAACTGTGCCAAAACCTTCAGATTGCACCTCTCTATTAAGTCCACTGTGGATCTTTTTAAAAGTAGGGGAAGAGATTTCTGGGAGATATTGTGTTTGTTGATACTTGAAACAAAACATCAACAAAACATGGAGAGTCAGCTCCTCTCTGCCCCTCCCTCTGGCTCCCCAAGAAAACATGCTGCTACACGAACACTCCCAAGCCTCTACTCCTGTCCATACTTCATGTGCACAAACACAACCATCCTCCTGTCAGTGATTGGTTGGGTGGAGCCAGGGTTGTGTATAAACTCTTTTTTTTTTTTAGTGTATTTGTGATATGGGAACCTAAAAGGATAAGAGACATTTACTGAATGTGACAAGCAGTATTTTGGGTCAGAAACTGTATAGAATTGGTTACCCATTGTTTTAGGTCTTGTAAGGATTGTTATTTTGTTGTATAAAGATCCTGAAAACCTTTCAGGCTCAGATGTCGATGTGCAGTGGATTTTTTTTTTTTTTTTTGGCAGACCTCTTAGGAATTATATGATCACTTTTCTCTGAAAAGTTCTTGGTCTTTCAAACCTCAGCTTGACCTCCACCTTTCTTGTTGATTGTCACTTCTTAGATTGGGTTGGAAACTGAGGAAGCAGCTATAGATGTGGATCATCTGGACAGGTTTTTAATATGCCAAAGAATCAAAGATTCTCTTTATCGCTCTTCTATTGATGACTGACTACACACCATAGCTCCATCTGGCAAGTTATCAATGAAACCTTAAATCTCATTATACTCTGGTTAATCCTCAATTATATACCTCTTTAACTTCATGCGAGGAGTCTTTCTGGTCCTCTACTGGGACTGGTGACTGCCTAGAAGTTTCCTTGGCAGGAAAGGATTTATTCCCACATGATGGATGGAGGAAGGAGCGTACAGGGACTAGGTCCAGGTAAATTCTGTTGTCCGTGTCCTGTTCTGTATGTACAGCGTCCTTTGCATCCTGTGAGCATGTTTCTGTACATTCCTGAAGGTTGTTGTCCTCAGAGTTCGGCAAGTTGCTCTCCTCCTCAGCATCCTGCATGACAAGGGGGTAGGATATTAGCAGACAGAAAACAGCCAGTTGAAGTGAGTCCATGTCAAAATGAAAGTGAAAGTCATAGAAAACTGGATTTTTAATTGTCACACTTGGCAACTTGCCTCAGCATCAGCAAGAGACGCCACATCATCGTACAGATAGTCAGAGTTTTGAAGGACGGAGGGAAGGGCGTCTATATATGTGTTCGGTTCTGAGTACCTCCTCTGCATCAAGCTGGAAAGACACACCACCCTTTAGACACTTCACTTACACACTTACAAACTTGCAGAAAACAAACGAACAACTTACTACAATGAAGTCTTTGCAGCACTGACGATACTGGAGATCTTCTCAGAGTTGACATAGTCGTACGTCAGCTCTTCTGGTTCAGTCTTGGTCCCGGTCTGTGACAGCAAGAGGCCCAGCCAGTGACCCATATCTGCCGATGTCCTCGCCTGGAACAGACAAAAGAAAGCATGCTCAGTGCAAAAAAAAAAAAAAGTGCTTGCTATATTAAGAGTTTAGGCCCTCCTAGATTTAGATGGCATGCAGTGCTTTACTTTCGGTTAATGAAATGATCACTGCAGCATGATTTACCAGGATAAGCCCTTGAAAAAGGGAATGTTCTACTCCTCAAGTGAGCTTTGACACTGAGCTAGAAGAGGGGGACTTCAAATTGACAACCCCACATGAGGATGTGGCTGCTACTTAAAAACGGACAAATATTCAGCGTGACTGATGCATTTAAAACAGATCTTTTCAGGAACCAGCTTATTAAGATGTTTTGAGCCTTTCCAATATTTTGAGAATTTAAAGCAGCATGAAACCCAGAACTGAATGAAACTTTAGCAGCAGATAATTGTACGACCCACGCAGAAATACCCTTGCTAATACTTTTCCAGACTAATTTTCACTTTTGGAAGGAAAAAAAAAAAAAAACAGATGTAGCCCTCAAGACTAAACACAAAATTCCATTGCCTGCAGCCAAATATGCAGTCCATCTGGGTGGTACTGGAGGACTAATGAAAAAGGGTGTAGCATCAGACCCCAAAATCCCCGTGCATCCCCACCCTTCAAACACACACACACACACACACACACACAGACACACGCACACACACACTCGTATCTACAAAAGCAGGCAGACCACCCTTGTGTGCATACATGTATTACATAGACAGTCTGATGTCAGCACAAAGAAAGCTTGAAATGAGGACATGTTAGTGTTAGGGAGTCCAGTGAACATTGTCAGAGCCCTGCTCAGTTGACAGTGGAGCATTAGAGAAGTTAGAAACACACTGAGATGCTGAGGTAAACTCTTGTCTGAGATATGTGGACAGAAAGCGACTTATGCACCATATATCAAGTTCTTTTTTCAGAAACTGCCATTTAAGCAACACGTGTGGTTTTTAACCCACAACCTTTACACTCCTAATCAGCTGAAACCTGCTCTGCTGTAAAAGTCACCGTTAACCTTTCGGTGGTGCCTGTCAAACAACTCAGTTCGGAGCGAATAGCAAAGTTGAAAGCATTTTCTCACATTCCTCACCTCCACAAATGAAAAGAAATGTTGCAAAGGATGGGAAATACAATATTCATGTACCTCCAGGGTCGCCAGCTGTGCGCCATCCATCTCAATCCTAAAGGAGTAGAGGTGTTCGGGGCTGGAGTCGGGTAAAACACTGCAGCCCTCCAGGGTCACAGCCGGCTGGCTCACTTTGCTCTTTCCTTTGTCTTGGTAAAACCACAGCTGGCCATTCTTTATGAGACACCAGCAGGTTCGCCAGTGACTGTTCACCAGCACGTTGAGGTAGCCTGTGTGAGGGTGGCATATAAAACTTAATCACGAGGCAACCTTTTCTCTTCTTGGCAACTAATATGTCATCTCTGCATGTGGACATTTTGTCAAGATACCCAAGCATTATTTTTTTTAATTCACTTTTTTTTTTTTTAATTTGCAGGATGGACCAACATACTTTAGTAGAAACCCTTTTGCGTATGGTTTGTCTGCAGGCAACAAGAGAAAGCAGAGTGAAACTCTTGAAGAGTTCTCAGCCAGTTATGGGACATGTCATCGTGGTGATTCAGGCAAAAGTTGATAAGCTTGTTACAGAAAAGAAAAATATGCGTTCTAAGATATTAAATTTGGCTCAAAATTGTGATTTCCTTGACATGGCAAAATAGTTTTGACATACCAAATCAAATAAGTAAAAAAGAAAATGACTAATGGCTAAATATATTGTAGTCCAATCCTGATCTTAAATCTTTGATCGAATAATCTTTAAACATTCATATAATGGGCATAAAAATATGTCGTGTGAATATATGACAAAATCGATGTCTTTTTATGTGTTGAAAAACATTTAACACAGTATTTGTATCACAAAAAGCCACTATCATTAATGGTGATGTCAAAGTTCTGACTTTACTTTATTATGGGCTAGATTCAGGGAACTAAAACTAACTGGGGTTTAGTTGGACAACAGAAAACTGAACAACGTCTGAACCAAGAGTAACTCATCCACCGAAGTAGATGTGTGTTTACCTGAGGTGTCCACACATTTCTCAGGACTCTCTAGTGAGGAGGGCTTTTTCTTGCCAATGTTCATCAGGTTGCTGAACATCAGACCTGCACAGTATTTTTTCTTCACTGTGGAGAAGGAAAAACATACTTACTTGTTGACTCCAGCCCATCTCATTGAACTCGTGTCAGACTCGTGTTCAAGTGAGAAAATTAAGGGGAAAAAAAGTCTTAGGAGACCACTTACCATCTTTGTTTTCTGGAGTGTCGGCATGGCTGTCTGTGCTGCTGCCGCTCTCCGAAGCCACTGAGTGTCTCTCAGTCAGCTCTCCCTGTGGGTTTTCAGAGTCACATGGAAAAACTTTCAAAACCTCCTCAAGTCCCTGCCCAATGATGTCCGAACACCTTAGTGGATGGTTTGACCCACAAAAAAGGTTAAAATAAGCGTACCTTGGTGCAAATAAGCCTCGGAGAATCAGATGCAGAGTTTTGGGAGTCACAATTTTCAGCTGGCTTTGGACTGATTTCTTGAATAACCTAGTGAGCATAGAGAAATGTTAATTATTTAAAAATTATGATATGAAATCCCAATAATTATTACAGGAAAACAGTTTGAAAACATTGAATTTGTCACCTTCAGCCACTGCTCAGTCTGTTCTTTGCTCTGCAGACCCAGCACAATGGCCTCTCCTCCCACTGGTACGATCTTCAGCTTGTGCTCTTTTCTCTTCAGCTGCTTTTCTTTGTAGACCACACTGCAGCCCAGCAGGCTCACGTCCAGCAGAGGTGTCTGCTCCTTGGAGCTCTTGTAGCACTGAGAGAGGAACAAACAACATGGGAAACTGATCTTACAAGAATCAGTCACAAGCTTCTCTAGGCAGCTACACATTTGACTGCATAGCCATGTGCAATATACTTAAAATTAATTATTATGTGTCATTTAAGAATTAAAAACTCTGCATGAAGCAAATAAAACAAAAAATTGATTGCATCTTGCCCTAAAATGTAAAATATTTGAAGAAACGTGCAGCCTATATTTGAGCTTGTAATATATTTATATAACAGGCTCAAATGATTCTAACTGGATTTATGCATGGCTTTTAATAGTAATGTAGTTTTTCAGGAGGCACAGAATTTGCATATCTTTCTCGGTTGCCTCAAGTGGAGGAGTTTTAAGTATCTTGGGGTCTTGTTCGTGAATGAGGGAAGAATGGAGCGAATGGAGAGATTGTCGGTGGATCGGAGCAGTAGTGTGAACTCTGCACTCACTGCTCCTCCCCATGAAGAAGACTAGAGGTGGTTCAGACATCTACTTGGGATTGATTTACTGGTTCTGTTTGGTTTTGGGTCTTGGATTTGTTGTTTTCTTCTGCTGCATCATTTTCTTTGTTGGTCTGTTCTGTTTTGATTGTTTGCACTTGTGTCCCCTCAGATTTTCGACTGTGTGGATCTACAACATTTTTCTGCGTTGTTGTCCTTTCATTATTAGTCTGTTACTGATGTCTCCTGCTTTTGGTACCTTTTGGTCTTCGGTTTTTGTTCATTAAAAGGACATCGTTATTTTTAGCCCTGCCTTCAGACTATACCTGCATTTGGGTCCTCACCACCTGATTCCTAACTATTTAGATATTGAAGTTGCCACCAACTCATACATTTCTGCCCCCTTTTACCATCTATTATGATCAATTCAATACAGACATGGTTGAACAAGGAGCTTTTGTACTTTATGGCGTTCTGACAAAAGAAAGTGCCAAATATGTACTTTAGACCTCAGGAAATCGTATTAACACTTGATAAAATGTCATAAAAAGTTTTAATTAAGACTTGAAATGCTAAGCAAAGAGCGATAATGGAATAAACTAACAGTGCAACAGAAGGACAAAAACATGTTAATGATAATCCAAAATCCTTCTAACGTCCCATAACTTTTTCTTTTCTTTCCTTTGTTCTTAAAACCATGAATTGTTTTTGTAAACAGCTTTTTTGTGTACTGAATAAACAATGTTTTCATCACTAAGCACTAAGTTTCAGAGTCAACAGTTGCATTCACATCAAACACTTTCCTAAGCTGTGGCTGCTTTTAATTAGAAGTTGCACTCCTGCCACTGTGAGATGTCAGGGGGGACGTTTTGTTGCCATGGCAGTTGAAAACATTGAGACCCTTTCATCATTCCAAATAAAAAAAGGGAAATGATTTACCACCGTGTCTACAGGCTGATTTACTGTGCTATTATTTTCAAAGATATTTCTAAGTTTGGGTCAAATCAAACTGTTGTAATCCTCTGTGCTCACGATGCTCTACACAGAACCTCATCGGGCCTTCACGTCAGAGTTTTACCAACCAGCAGGCGATGGTCTTTGATAACACAGAGCTGTTTGGCCCACTGGCCAAGCCACTTCTTCCTCCACAGGAAGGCGCAGATGCGGGCGTCCTTCATCAGCTCAATAGACGCCTCCGCTGATGGCCACTGATGCTGAGCTGATGGCGATTTCCCTCTGGTCACCTCCTCCTCATCGTAGGACTCATAAGAGCTGCTAACGGCCTCTCCGTCATCTAAGGAATGAAAAACAGGGGCAATAATCACAATGCTGCAGGGGCTTATATAAGGGATGAAAAGCAAAGATTTGGATAGATGAATCTGTTGGATGAGTTTTACAGAGTTAATGAGATTTGTGTCTGGTTTGTTGACCCTCTAGAACGGGAGGATTTCCTTACAGCACTCAAGCGATAAAGCAGATTTTAAATATTGATGGATGGATGACAAGGAAAAAGTTAAAGAGAAAATAATAAACTCAGGAAAGTGATAAGATGAGGCTGATTAATGATGGCTGCTCTGACTGGAAGCTGCTGGACTCTGGTCATGCTGGTTTCCTCATGCACTTCAGATCGTAAAACAACTGCAGACATGCCACAACACATGCCACACACAAGTCCTAGCTACCCCTGGTGATAACAGCATAGACCACACTGTCATAGCTGTGCACTCGCATCCAGGGCCCTGAGAAGAGGCCAGAACAGTCCAGATCTGCACAGGATCAAAGGAAACAGCAAGGAGAGGAAGAACAACAGGAAAAATTGAAAAATTAAATTGTTTTCAAAGAAATACTTCTGTAAAAGAAGAATGGGGGGAAAATAATCACAGATAACATTTTCAGCAGTGTTCTCCAAATTTCATAGCAAGAGAATCCACGTCCTCACATTTTGGAAATGTGTTGCAAACGTTTTAGCCTAACCAAATAATTATCATCTGAGGATAACAACAATATATTTGATTATTTGAAGTATTGCTTATGAATTAATCAGAAGTGATCAGCATAAAGATTTAATTCAGGTACAGTAGAATATCGACATTTCATCATTGGAGGATAGCAATTTAAAGCAGCACAGTGCTTTCAACTTTATGTATTAAAATAACTCTAATGTGCAGTTTATCAAATATTAATCACAACCCAAATAGCAGCAGAGCAAAACTAGTAGCAGAAATAGATCATAGTCTCCTAATGCTTGATAATTAAACTTTGCATCTTAACCCGAACTAGTTTCTAAATATTTTTTGTTTACAATAGCAAGACAAATATCAGAGATGTATGTCGACTTTCATTTTGATTGTGAAAACACAACATATCCAGCTACTCCTGAAAGGAGCATAATACTGGACAGATTTCTGGAGCTGTAGTGTAAAGAGCAGAAAAATACCAGTAAGGATTAGAATGTGGATGATGAAAGGGTAAAAGAGAGGACTTTTTGGTCAGGAGAGTGGGGTTTGAGTACTTTTCCTGTGAGTGGATATGACACGGATGTACCTGTGCTCATCTGAAGGGAAGGGCTTGAGACAGACAGAAAGACAGAAGATAGACTGTAGGTATACAGATACATTACTCATTTTGGTGCATTTTTCTCTTTAAGATTTTTTTTCCACTTCTGTTAAATTTGTGAAAAATAAATGACCTAAATGTCTAAATAATCGGATTATTCAGACTGTTACGACACTTGCAGCTGAGCTGTGGTGCTTCCTACTTTACATGTTTTCACACAAATACATAATCAGTTCAGTGTTTCTGATCCTGTTTTATTAAACTCTCACATTTCGTAAGAATTTTTGGCTTTTTATGATGGTGAGCTTAAAATAATGTGTAGCCATGAATAATGCAAGTATGAGGAACTGATGTTCATAGAAAGCGTTTTTGCAATTCTGTGGGAGAATTTGTTTTGAGTAGTATTAATGCAATTAATAAAATTCCAAAACATGACGGCGAATGAGCGCTATTGCGAAAAATGCAATGTAATGTTTCATCAGTGTTGAAAGGTTAAAAAAAGCAAAAGGGGGCAGCCTCTTTTTTTTTTTTCTCCTACATTTTTGCAAGAGGTTGAATCTCAGTTAGATGCCTTCTACAAATATACCACTAGATGCCACTGCATCCCACATCTTAGACATTTGATGATTCTTGGGTTTGTTTCAAAGAAAAAAACAGAGGATATATTTAACCTGAGCTCGTACCGTTAGCTGTTTCCTCGTAGGGCTGAGCCTCTTCATAGTAACTCTCTGCGGTGTCGAGGCTGGCTGGAGCTGGAACTGCAGGAAGAGGGAATGGCTCCCGACACACTATACCCTGACAGATGAGAGAAATTAGGAGAAAAGAGGAGAGGATTGACACAGGGAAAACTAGACAAAAAAGGAAAGTAAAATACTTTCATAAACTCAATTTCTTCCTCATAACCGCCATCATTACAACCCTAAAATTGTAAAAATATGGTGAATGAATGCCATTCAAATGAAATTTCCCTGCTTAACAACTGGAACACGCTCACAAACATGCACACAAATTATTAACGTATTCTTCCTGCAGGCTGAACATGTTTTTAATCCTGCAGTTACTTCAGGAGTAAGTAGGGAATTCCTCATGTAACCAATCCTTGTCTGACCTGGTGCACCGGAGACTAACATGATGCCTTCAGGGTGAGCATGGATAGCATGAGTTATGTGTACATGTGTGAGTGTGTGGACCTAGTGGCGTTTCCTGAAATTAATCAGCAGTCTGGTTTCACTTCTGTCTCTCTAGTCATCTCCTGTGTAGTAGAGACTGTTTGTCTGTCCTGCACCGAGCACTCAACAAAGATAGTAAATTAACTACATGGACCAAAATTCATTTTTTGAGATCTTAATGGACAGTTTTATAGCTTTTTTCACTAATTTTGTGGATCACTCAAAGTGATTTACACTACCAGCCACATTCACCCGTTTGCGTACAGGTCAAAGCAGCACAAAGGAACTCTTGTAATTTTTAGTTCAACATCTTCCCTTAAAGGTGTGGAGGCTAAATGTATTTTCAGAACACTTCAAGATTTACTTTCAATTTGAGCAGTCACTGTCTTGTTTTCTCTCCCATCATTACTTTCTTGAGTCTTTTAGTCACCTCTGACATGATGTTCACTGTGTTCACAGTAGCTTTGCGAGTTTCATCTTTGGTGAGATGTGACCTTAGCCTGCTCAGCCATACACATCTTTGCCACATTTCAGTCAGGCTTTTGTAATCTTCACTCAACTGAAACTGTTCTTCTCAGAGTTTGAAATTATGTTTTAATGGCAGCTGATTCTTATCATTATCCTGTGCTTTTTCTTTTGGACCTAAACTCAGCTTTTGTCACTGTTGATCATAGGATTTTGTTAAACAGGCTAAACAAGATGGTAGGTGACTGTGGGTTTGTCCTAGACTGCCTCACCTCCTACCTCACTAACAGGAGCTTTTCTGTTTCTATCAAGGACTTTGCAGCAGAAAAAGGTCTTCTGGCCTGTGGTGTTCCTCAGGGATTTGTTCTTGGACCCATCTTGTTTACTTTTTACATGCTGCCTTTTGGTCATTTAATTACAAAAACTTTACTTCCTGTCACTTTTTTTGCTGATGACATCCAACTTCTTTCCATCTAAATGATCTCTTTAGCCTCATCGAGCTCAATGACTGTTTAACTGTCATCAAGTCCTGTTTAACTGCAAACTGTCTACAATTAAACTGAAGTCAAACTGAAACTATGTTTTTTGCTCCTGATGGCTCCATCTCAAGGGTAAAAAGGAAAGCTTGAGTGTGTTTTAGCATTTATAAAATCAAAAAATCAACAGTTCCTACTCTGCTGCATGCCATTATGGGTCTTTTGTTGATACTAGTCTGCTTGTTGCCTCATTTTACTGATTGTAATCCAGTGGCCTCTGGAAGTAGTCTCCTCTTAGCACTTGG
Organism: Zenarchopterus dispar; assembly: GCA_028564865.1. NCBI lineage: Eukaryota > Metazoa > Chordata > Actinopteri > Beloniformes > Zenarchopteridae > Zenarchopterus > Zenarchopterus dispar. The sequence goes on along the minus strand of JAOWBL010005091.1, from coordinate 5,200 downwards.
TACTGTCTCTTGGGAATCAAACTTATTCTTTCTATCAAAGAGGAAAATAATTACTTTGGATGGTCAAACTAGCTTGATACAGTGCCTTAAAGCAACACATCAACACATTGCTGAAAGAGATGACTAAGACTGGAGTCCAAGGTTGCTCTGGGTGGTTTTAGCTGATTGCAAAGACAGTGGACCACAAGAGGTAGACAACATTTTCTAAAACTAATTAAATATTCTTACAATGAAATTGAAATTAGTATCCTAACTAATAAATTCGAATAGGCCCTGCAATGGACTGGCAACCTGTGCAGGGTGTACCCCCCTGGCTATCGCTTGTCATGAGCTGGGATAGGCTCCAGGAAACCCCTGTGACCCTATAGATGGATTCAGCAGGTATAGAAAATGGAGGGCTGGATATATTCTAATATGGTAATATTCTAACACTAATATTCTCAACTAGCCTGGAAACGCCTTGGCATCTCCCCAGGTGAGCTGGACCAAATGGAGAGGGAAGTCTGGGCTATCCTGCTCAGGCTACTGCCCCCCTGCAACCCGACCTCGCATAAGTGGAGGAAAATGGATGGATGGAATATTTTAAGATGAAAAAAAATAATCCCTTAAATGAACTTGTTATCCCTTTAACATGGCTTGCTCTTTGTCTACATAGTTTTCTCTTTTTGTCTCTTTAGTCTCATCATTCATACAATCACACACCAGTTAATACATCTGGGGCAATGCTGGGCTTAGGGTCTGTCCAAGGAAGCACATGACACGTTGAATGCGAAGGCCAAAGATTGAACTGTTATTTCAACCATCAAAAGAGCAATGAACTGATCCAGTTTGTTGAGAACAAAATCAAAGTTGTTTTCATCTTTTGTCAGCTGGAGAGAGTCATTTCCTGTTCAGCATCTGTCCAAACATCATACACCGACTAAACAAGTATTAGTAAGGATTCTGGTGAAATCTAGACTCAGAGAAAAGGAATCCAGGATGTAATTTGTTTCAAAGACATAGTCATGGTGAGTCTGCAGAAAAATGCAATATTTTTCTTTGTAACTGTTACTTCATGCACAATGGATATTCACTGCCAGTTTTCATACCGGAGCTTGTCAGCACTGTGCAATTCATGTGAAGATAGCACCTAATCGGGTCATGATAAAGTGTTTCTTTATTTCTTTCATTCTGTGCTGAAGTACCCATCCATCTTCCCCACCCCCGAAGTCGGAATTTTCTTCAGTGGAAAACACGTTCCAAGTCTTTAACCTTTGACCACAAGTCTCAAGCTATCAGATGTCTGTCAGTGGCAAAAGGAAGATTACAGATACAGTATACAAGTTTGGTCTTGGTCCCTTCAAGGAGTAGAATGACCTAGCAGCTCAAAAACTTTAGAAGATTCCAGTGAAGATGAAATCTGTTCTTTTAAATCATGATGCAAGTTGATGGATGATAAAGAAACACATCCGCAGAGGGAGGACTCTTCTGAGGCCACAGAGAAAAGTGACGTATAGCCTGCCTTATAGACTTTTATGTGCCAAAGAACTTTTTCACATATTCTGTTTATGTGGATAAAAGAAAAAAAAATAGACAATCCACCAGAAGCTCATGAATAAATATTACAGAAACTCACAGTGCTCTGAAATGGACTGGAGTGATCTGAACATACTGTATTCCTACTTTTTTTCTTTTTGACTCATAAGCAGGAACATCAAAAACCTTAAGCAGAGTAGCTGAATACACTATGTAGACTATGTAGTACATCTAGTTAGATCACAGAGTAACTATTTGTGAAAACTTTCTCCCCTCAGGACAGCAAACGCTATCACTGTAACATATGAAAGTCAGGAGTTTAATCATATTTAAGCTTAACGATGCTTATTCTGCAAAAAATAAACAGGGTGGGTGGCGGGGGAAGCCAATAAATTGTATTCTGTGGTGAGTCTTCAGATAATGTGGTATAGATTAAAAATTTCTGGTTCAGCAAAAATTTAGAAACCAGCAAAAACAAAAACAACAAGAAAGTATTTCTGTTTATATAAAACTCATGAGTTTATATTTTCTGATGTGGGCACTTAAAGACTGTCAGAGTCGATCCCAACAAAAAGGGAAGTCCCTGTTTGCGAGCTTTTCCCACCCTCCCACATTAGCAATCTAACACATTGCCAGTAATGCACAGCAGATGTAGTAATCTGTCATAATAACTGGCATCATGTTACGGTCTGCGCACAGTCACAGTGACGAAGATTTGGTTGGGTGATTAGCTTTCATGCTGGGACACGTAGGACAAGACCCACAAAGCTATGCGTGGGACAGAAATGTTATCAGCATACTCCAAGGATGGAAGAATCAGCTTTATGTCATAGGACTGTTTTGTTTTTTCTTTTAACCCTATAATGCTGGGTGTATCATATTTGACACATGAATTTCTAAGGCCCCTCTTTGACCCCCATAATTGAATGTAAAAAAATAACAAAGAAATTGCTTCACACAATGATAAATAAATAAATAGTTCAATAAAATAAGCCAATTTGTTCATAATAACACAAAAAGTTAGTATTTAGAAACTGCTGAAGAAAAAAATAAGGGTGTTTTTCATTTCAATATATATAATAAACTCTTCAAATAAAGAAAATAAAAAATTTGGTTTTTGGATTGTCAAATTTTAAAGAGTTGATGCAGATTTGGGCAAATTATGTTGTCAGAATGAAGATGTGTTACAGTTTTCTCTCCTTAAAGGTCTACAATGTTGAGCTAATGTTTACAAATTAAAAAGCAAACTGAGAGGTTTACAGTTTGTGTAACTGGCAGGTTTTAAGGTGAGACTTTTGCCTGTCAATAAACAGAAACTCCTCAAACTCCAAAATAAGAATCAGAATCAACTTTAGTCACCAGGTTTGTGTAAACAAAATGTGTAATTTTGTCTCTCTGTTAAAAAAAGAATAAAGATTAAAAAAGGCGTAGCAATCAAAGAACTGCAATCCCAATTCCAAAATCATAAGTATACTGTGTAAGATATAGATGATGATGAAAGACAGTGATTTCCAAAATTCCTAAACACATATTTTAGTAACAATAGAAGATAAAATGACTCATATAAGATCTTTAAAGTAAGTAAATGCATAATTTTAAGAAGAAAACTGTAATTTTGAGTTTTGTTTACCAAAAATTTTTTTTAAAGTTGGTAAACAGCAATTTTTACTCTGGAGCACAATCTCGTCTTCATCTAACTACAGTCCATATAAGTTTGGAAAGTATGGAGACCAGTTGTTAGAGTTTTTGGAGATAAATTTTTGTCTTACTATTGTCCTGTCTTGGGTTTGAGCTGCTCAGCAATGCTGGATTATCTTTGCTGTATTTTGTGTTTATTGATGCACCAAATATTTTCAGCTAGCAAAGCCTCATGTGAAGGCAGATCATTTGAGCACCCAGATTCTTCCTCTACAAAGCCCTGCTTCTGTAGTGGATGTACTAGTGAATATTGAGTTTCTTGCTGAAAGACACAAGACCTTCCTTGTAAAACATATTGTCTTGCTTGGAGCATATATTTCTCCCGAACCTGTACATACCTTTCATCAATGATTTTCCTGTTTCATTGACAGAAATGCAGCCTCACAACTTCAGAGAAGCAAACATTTGAACTGAACACTAATAACATGCCAGAGAATCGCTCTTCTTTATTAGTCCTAATTTCAGTTTATCTGACCTACGAACAATTTTCTCGTTTGCCTCAGTCCATTTTAAATGGGCTTTGACCCAGAGAAGATGGCGGTATTTCTGGATCATGCTCACAAATGGCTTCATCTTCTCATGATGGCACAACAAACTGTTCTTAGACAGAGATTTCCAGACATTTGTCTTTGAATCATGCCTATTTTTAATGCACTGGCAAGTAAGGGCCTAAAGATCACAGATATCCAAGATTGATTTTTGGCTTTGCCCTAAGCGCACAGAGATTTCTCCAAATTCTTCGAAATTTTATGGAATTATACCAAATAGATAATGAGACACTTGAAGGCGTCACAATTTTTTTTTTTCCAGATTAGTAAAAAAACTGTCTCTCTAAGATGCTTTTCTAATACCCAATCGTGTCACTGACCTTTGGCCAGCTTACGCAAGTAGTTGCAAAAGGCTCCTTGTACTTTTTTTTTTTTAGTGCCCCAACTTTTTTGCAACATGTTTTAAGTGTGAATGAAATGTCTTGGATAAGTTACTACCTTTTTCAAACAAAAATAAAGTAGTAATGTCCCTTAAAACAGTTGTGAAAACGTCTCTTGAAGCCTCAGACAATATTAATGCTTTTTTATAATGAGCCAAAGTAAACTGTTGTATATCATGATCCAATTATTTTCACGCATACACACAGAGAGTAGTGTTAGTGGAGTTAGCTGGAGGCGTATCTGAACCTAAACCATGACTAGTTACCAAACCCCAACCTTGAAGTATGTTAGCACCATAAAATGTAATGGTTTAGATTATGGGGAAATGCTTTCTGTCTCCACTTGAAGAGATATTCACTTAATATGACTATAAAACACACACACATACACAAAAAAATGCTCCAGGAAAAAAAAAAAAAAACAGTTAAGACATCTGTTATCAATTAAAACAAAAAGCCAGGCATTCCACAGCAGCAGCAACCCCCCCGACTGCCCACCCACTCTTATCTCTACCTTTTCCTAGTTTTTTCTCTTTATTTCACTCATCCACTAAAAATTTAATCCCCTTGTTGTGTGGGCAAATGCTACAGAGGAACATGCAGTGCTGATTAAAAAGACTAGTATCCCAGGTGTGTGTGTGTGTGTGTGTATGTGTGTGTGTGTGTGTGTGTGTGTGGTTTTGTTGTTGTTGTTGTTGTTTTTTGCAGTCCCTCCCGCACTCTTTTGGACATTTTAGCCTCTTTCTTTCACTCCTCGGACATACACATACACACACACACCCTCACCACAGAAACATCGACTCGACAGAATGGACTGAAGAGTCAGAGCATAAATAACAAAGAAAAGAGACGGGGGTGGTCAGGGAGGAATACGGGTGTGTTGGAGGGGCTTTGAGGAAAGAGTGGGAAAAAGAGCCTAAAAACCGAACTTTCAGAGGAACACGGAAAATCCCTGGTTCCCATGCCAAGAATCTGCAGCGGCAGAAGCACACACACACACACACACACACACACACACACACACACACACACACACACACACACACACACACACACACA
>JAOWBL010005090.1:0-10519 GCA_028564865.1 Zenarchopterus dispar | reverse complement strand
AGTCTTTTTGTATATATATATATATACATATCCCTTGGATAAAAGTTTTACAAAATCATGGTGGTAATTATTAAAATATATGCACATAAAAAAAAGTATGGCCCACATGATTTGTTCTCTTTTGCTTCAAAAGATTATTGTAATGACGCATTAAAAAGTTCAATATCGTTGTCTAGAAGTCTACATTTGCCTACTACCAAGACCCACTACGATCGAATTATTTCTAGCATATTTTTACTCTGGAAAAAAAAAAACTAGATTAAAAGAGGGATTACTAACGTTTGCACCTGACTATAGCTCATAATCAGTCCTCCAGGTAAGTCATGGAGAATATCGTATATATGTCCCAGTAAAACCAGCAGCAGAAATACGATCGTAAAAGATAAATTCTGCATTTTTCGGGGGCCTTCAAGGGTCCGTGTTAACTACCTTCAGAGCGACGTATGAAAGCTTCACAGTAACAAAGTGTGAACTTTGAGCGGGTGACGGGTCTTCTGAACCGTCCTCTGAACAGCAGACGTGCACGCCAGCTTACTAAATGATTTGTGGATGCATCCGTGTGTGCACGTGCCAAGGAGAGCTAATAAAGAAAACCATCTTGGAGACTTCCTCATGCCAGGCTGCCTCCAGGCTTCCCAGCTCCCCCCCACCAACCTCCTCCTCCATGGTGCAGCTGTAAATGCCACAGGGAAGCTACCTCCTTGATGATAGGCGATAAAAGAGAATGATATCATATTTGACACCTGCAATAAAGTGCTAGAACTTCAACCTTGAGAGCCAACTCCCTTAGTGCATCGTAAAAATGAAAAAGTCTGCGGCAGAGTCGAGGTGCAGCCTCACCCCTCTCCGCCATCATTTCCGTTTATTAGAGCACTTGCATAATTTTGAACTAAGTTAAGTAAGTGAACTTTTGGCACATTTCAGCGCTAAGAAGCACTTTGTGAGTCTCACAATGAAAGGGATTATTTTTGCAAAGGCCTCACGATTTCAATGGCAACGAAAATATGACAGAGATTAATTAGAAACTTCAGAGGTTTCAACCACATCTCGCATTACAACTGATATAAAGAAAAAAAATTAGATATATTATTAACAGCAGGCTTTCAGTGAGATCCTCCAGCCTGTTTCTTTCTAGTTTAAGATTTTGAAGCTTTGGAAAATTCTGGTCAGTAAGCCGTGACTTCAAAATCTTTTAAAACGAGCGAACTTCCATTGACAGACTCTCTTTTATTTTATGCTATCAACATTTCTATGGTTTGATCTCAGAAAACATCTGTTAACCGTACAGACAGCTGGTCTGATGAAATGTTCATGACAACCATAAAAAAAAGAAGAAGAAGAAGGCACAGATGGCGGTGGAGCACGCCCACCACATGTTTGCTAATTTAGCTTCACTTAGCTCATGCTAACCCATAGTGCTAGCTAGAATTACCTGATCAAGTCATCCTCATTTGAAACGAGTGCTGCCAGTGTTAGCTAGTTGTCTGGTTAGCTAACCTGGAGGGGTCTGAGGTCAAGCTAACTCAACCAGAAGACCTGGATGCTACGAGAGGTAGCGACTGACAGGCTACATGCTACTACTGTTTATCGAAGCGTGGCACCTCTGGGTGGCTTTCACCACCAGACTCATTAACTCAGAACTTGTCGCGGCCGTTCATCGGTACAATTACCAGAACAATAAGCCATATCATATCTAAAACAACTTTGCTCATACTTTTTTGACTTTTCAATCCACAGCTCAGATGTCACTCAAAAAGCCACTCCCCCAAAATACCAGTTTTACATGGAGTTAAACATGGAGTTAAACATGAAGGTCAATGACTTCCGTTTTATGTAACCATCTCCTAGTGGTCATATGAGGAACTACACATTTCAGCACTTCTGGATCAAGTCAGTCTAGCAAACCATGAGGGTAATATCTGAATTTATTCCAGTATATGCAACGGTTCCCATCATGATGTCCTGGAAGACAGAAAACTTTAAATGTTTTGGAAGAGTTTCTATTTTTTCAGATAGAGATCACTTTAACATCTGAATTGAAGTGAGCTTGAAGAGAATTGGGCAGATCCTTCTGTGCCATCTCCACCGGTTTTGAAGCCAGATACTATGATCTCTGCTCGTCGTTAACTTGGCAGGAGCGAACTACCCAACCTCCAGTTAACCAAAAAACCGGGTGGATGAGTGTAACGGACGAGCCAGGCAGCTGGCTGGAGCACACCCATCTTATCTCAGGTACCACAGGTAACTGCCAACATCTGAACCGTCAGAGCTGAAATGAGAAACGGCAGCTTCGATTGAGCGCCCAGGTGTCCCAGCTGGAGCCACCTCCACTCCTGGACTTTTCCAGGCCAAACCAGAGGTGACCATGGACATCTATTAGAACAATCACATTATTGTCCTAAAACGATTTTTGCTCTTAGAAGTCACCAAGACTCCTCCTATATTGGTAAAAAAAAATCATAAATACAAACTTGGCTGACGTTTGCACCAAATTTGACCAATTTTGGACAACCACGCCCGGTACCTGACGAGGCTGCGTTTCTCGTCGGGATCGAACGCGCTGACCGAGCCAATGACCGTGTTCCTCGCCGCGTCCTCCTTGACCTCCATGCTGTAGCTGGCGCGCTCGAACACCGGCGGCTCGTCCACGTCCTCCACGACGATCTTGACGTTGGTGTCGTCCCTGAAGGGTCCCATGGAGTAGAAGCGGGGGTTGATGTGGACGTTTTCCACCTGAACGCGAAGGCTGTACTGCCGCTTCTTCTCGTAGTCCAGAGGCTGCGAAGCAGAAACAGATTTACTTCCTTTGTTTGTCCTCCAGAACCACAAAAAACAAACTTCACAGTTAATTTCTCTTTTGTCATTTAAATTTAACTCTCAGCTTAAAAAAAAAAAAAAACAATCCGAGCTTCCTGCCACATTTAATTTCAGGTCAGATTTTTATTTTTTATATATTTATATATATCTAATTAGCTCATGTGAGGGTCTTACTGTCATCTTCAAGGACGCTAATAAGACAGCTGATGGACACGTAAAACATCCGAAACTGTGATTGTGGACATTTCCACTAACTGCTGCTGGATAATGTGACTGATGTGGCATTTCAGTGGAAAACAAACGTGACGATAACAAGGCCGCCTTAATTTGCAAAAAAGGGATTCATGTCAGGTTTTTTTTTTTTTTCCAAAGTAAAACTCTGATGTTCTCTCAAACAAAAACACAACTTTTGTTTTCAGCTTGATTTCCTGGTGTTCGCCGCGCTGCGGCTCTGAAACAGTTTTGGTCTCTTTTTCTGTTTTTTTTTTCTTTCTTTCTTTTAAATAAGCTATCATTATGGAAGATTAGCATCATAACAGTGAACGGTAAGACGTTGGTGTCGACTTCCAAGTGATAAAGTCTGAAATGACTCGCAGAGAAAACATCTGTTTTCCTAATGTGCAGGGATGCTGTCAGGGTTCATGTATTAAGAGAAGTTGGATAAATAAATACAATAAGAATACTTAAGTTTTATTTTTTTGAGTGGAGATTTTTGATTGGGGACTCTTGTGTTTTGCATCAGCAGATGTGACATCATCAGAAATACCATACCACTTCCTTAAAGTTTGGCAATATTGGGAAAAAACCAGAGCCCCTCAAGTCCCACCAGGCAGGAGCCAGAATCTGGAGGATTTTCAAAATAAAACACAACTTGTATTTTTCACTAATAGAAATTACAGAACATTGTCCCAAAAAGACTTCTTCTTCTTTTTTTGTTTTTTGTTTTTTTTTTAAAATCTAGTCTGGCCTTTTTTTGCCTTCCTCCATCTCTCACCAGCAATTTTCACAGACTCTCAAAGCGCTGCGTCCTTGGAAGTGTCTTCACAGTTTTCTGGCTGTGAAACTTCTTGATAAATGTACAATCTGTCAAAGTGTTTCGAGACTGGCTGGTGGCTTTTTTTTTTAAAAAAAAAAAGTCCATCTGATGCTCTCAGACAGCCCTCTTTGTCTCCGCTATTGTGAAGAATAATGTAATCAGTCTCTTTTCATGCAGTGAAATCACCGCTATAGAGTTATGGGTAAATGAACACTTAAAATTTTGACTAATTATTTTAAATTAATTTTATGTCTGCATTTTTTAACTACATAAAAGACCCTTTTTTTATGTTTAACAGATATATTAAAAGTTTTGAATGTACAATTCAAGGCTGCAAATAATCATGAATATTCAAGACTTTTATTTTGTAGGAAGTACACGAGTTATTTTTTTGTACCCTGTTGATCATGTGATTTTTATGAGCTGTGCAGGATGATTAGCAGCACGATTCCTTAATGCTTCTCAAGTTGTTTCTGATTTTGGTTCCTTTTCTGAACTTTTTTTTTTTTTTTTTGCTGTTGTTGTTTTTGATGTTGTAGCCAGCGAAGGTACCCCCCCCGATTGACGGGAAATAATTGGGTGAGCGGCGCATTTTAATGAATGTACGCCCGGTGCAGAGCGGACTCAGCTGGATCAGAGTCAGCTTCCTCGCAGGCTGCCAAGCGCACATATGAAAGGAAGTTGGGTATGTGACGGCTGGAAAAGAGATGCTTTGAGAGCTTAAAAGACAAAAAAAAAAGAAAAAAAAGAGCTGAAACCATGAATTATCCCACGTTATGAGTGATTCATTTTCACAGTTTGGTCTTAAAACAGGGGGCGACCGGGCATCCGCTGGAGGAAGATGTTGCTTTGAAGGACCTGCACAAGCCGTGATGGGAAACCCTTTTAATTAGCAGGTTCAGAATTAGGGCACGATCCCTGCCTACGTGCACGCCGTCCCAGCATACCGCATCCACTACAGCTGGTCCACGGCTACAAAAGGCAATTATGTCATCTTACACTTAATGATGGGATGATGGAGGAGATCGATCGAAGGCTGCAGAGAGGGGCCCTTGATAAGGCAACTGCCAGATACTGTTGAATACATCAAACACGCCACAGCTGAAAGCTGCAATCCATACCCAACATCAATATTTCTACTTTGGTCTGAGCTCGGAGGAAGAGCAAATCTCACTCAAAACAAATGTACTGGAAGTGTGAGCAAGTGTACGTTGAAATCTAATAACTCTACTGTCCATCTTCTAGCTGTCAAAGCAGGAGGAAATATAAAGCTTCTTTTATAAAGTGCAGTCCGGTGTGTTATTCGAGCTCCTCGGTTAAAATGAGACCGATGCACATGCATCTTTAATAACAGAAGTTATAATAAAACAAAAGAAAAACCTGAACATCTCATAGTCCATCCATCCATCCATTTTTGGACTAGAAAGCTGGAGAACCTCACGCAAACACAGGGAGAACATGCAAACCCCAGGAACCTTCTTGCAGTGCTCAGCAAGCAAGTGGAAATCCAGAAATTTTTGCACTTATCCATGACAGAATATCCAGACACCAACAATTCGACTTTGATCTTTTCACTGGGATGCTAACAGCTGGGGTCGAGGTGTAGAGTTGGACAATCCTTTCTGTGATGGCACCTGAAGGTTTCTGAAGGGTCTTGTTCGGTAACTAGCATTGAACTGGTAATAAAAATCAGCTGAAAGCCAAAGCCCAAGTACTGGAATAAGTAATGGTAAGGGAAAATATCTCTAATTGGAACCACAGACTGTATTAAAACAATGGCTGAAGCATTAGGTCATGTGACCCGGTCTACAACCCAGGCGTGTAAAAAAAAAAAAATATATATATATATATATATATCTGTGTATGTGTGTGTGTATGTATATGTTTGTGTATGTATGTGTGTATGTATATGTCTGTGTGTATATGTATTTATGCATGTATATGTGTGTATATATATATGTATGTATATGTGTGTGTATGTATGTATGTGTGTATGTATGTATGTGTGTGTATATATGTATGTGTGTGTGTATATGTGTGTATGTGTATGTATGTATGTATGTGTGTGTATATGTGTATGTATGTATATGTATGTATGTATTTGTGCGTGTGTGTATGTGTGTGTATATGTGCATGTATGTATATGTGTGTGTGTATTTGTGTGTGTACGTATGTATGTATATGTGTGTGTATGTGTGTATGTATGTGTGTGTATATGTATGTATGCATGTATATGTGTGTATATATATATATATATGTATGTATATGTGTGTGTATGTATGTATGTGTGTATGTATATGTATGTATGTGTGTGTATATATGTATGTGTATGTATGTGTGTGTATATGTATGTATGTGTGTGTATGTATGTATGTGTGTGTGTATATGTGTATGTATGTATATGTATGTATGTATTTGTGTGTGTGTGTGTATGTGTGTGTATATGTGCATGTATGTATATGTGTGTGTGTATTTGTGTGTGTACGTATGTATGTATATGTGTGTGTATATGTATGTCTGTGTGTGTATGTATGTGTGTGTATGTATGTATTTGTGTGTATGTGTGTGTGTATGTATGTATGTATTTGTGTGTGTGTGTATGTGTATGCATGTATATGTATGTGTGTAGGACAGTCAGATTGGTCAAGTCATGGTGCAATCTGTTGGTTTCCTCAGTGAGGCAGTTAATATCATTGTTGTGTGTATTGGTTGTATTAATTTAACTAATTTAAAATGAGCTAAACTGTAATCTGGAAGTGCCTTGAGACAACATTTGACATGATTTGGGACCATATAAATGAAGCTGATTTGAACTGAACAAAGTGCGTTTTTTTTTGTTGTTGTTGTTGTTGTTTTTCTTTCTTACGTCCTCACTGACTTTCAGCTCTGGACACCAGACGCTGCCACTTGTGTTTAACAACGTTCCTCTTTGCTCAATCAGCTTCTTTATCAGTTTATATTATATTTTGTATTTTGCTGGAAACACTGAAAGACCAAAACGCCCTCAACAGTTACAAACAAAAAAAAAACACTAATACCAGTGCTGTTAAACTCCCAGTTTGATGAGCAGCGTTGGTCAGAGTAGTTAAAACGTCCCCGGGCACAGCACTGATCTTGCAACAGTAAACCAACAAAGCCAACATCATGTCGTCCCTGCATGGGATTTTAGTTTGCCTGCCAGCAAAATAACTGCAGAAAATCAAGCTGTGAATATCCAGGAATTTACATTCTCGACACCGCTCGTGTCTGCAGCACCATATGTGCACTTATAAATGATTTTCTTCTAGTTTTGTTTGATTTAAATCAGGCAGGATTTGTTTTGAGCAGATTCCATTTAATCTATTTACCTCTAATATGTCACATGTCACATCAGATTCAAAACTGCCTTCAGACGCCTAAGACAGCGTGAAATCCATCATTTCTGGTCCTGCTTTGTTCAAGAAAAACTCCAAACACGTCATTCGTGATCGCTAAACTTCTCCAAGCCTCGACTTCGCTGAGCAGCTCCGCAAACACAGACGAGACTTGTTTCAGCGTGTTTGCCGTAGTAATAAAACACACTCGCGGTTAACACCAGTAACGGATGTTAAAGTAAACAAGTCGCTGAGATCTTCGAGGATCAGAAGTTTCATATCCTAACGGTGTTTGCTGTTCAGGTCCGGGCCTTCTTTTAGGAGAGTATTTACACAGTCTGCACAGCAAACGCTTCGTGTTGTCAGAGCGGCGGAGGCAATCCTTCGTCTTGTGTACACAGGATGCATTCAGGCGCGGGGAATCGAACACAACAAGAGCGAAAACATAAGCTGACATGCAGCCTGCGCGTCTGGAAAATGGAAGCGCATTTACTTCGTCAGAAGCTCCTCAGTCACGTCGCGTCATGTTGACAAGCTTAGACTGTAAATAAAAAAGCACATTAAATGATTCTTTTCCAGAAAATACACAGTAGTTATTCATGATTCCTGTTTTTTTTTTTTTGTCCTGCTTGTGTCTGCAGGGCTTCCTCTGAGGAGGCCCGAGGGCCTTATACGCCTCTATCAATTAGAGAGTAAGGACAGCCTGTCAGGCGAGACCCAGGGCAAAACAAAGCTGCGACTGTTACTTATAAAGCTCGCTGATGTCCTGGTTGTAGTCAGCGTTTTCTTTATCAAGACACCCCTTCTTCGGTCTACAATTTTGCACATTTAGTGAGTAAATCCAACTGATTCAGTTAAAATGGGGAACATGTGATCTAACAAAACAACGGGGTTGCCAAAGGGACAGAAAATTCCCGGGTAATTTTCAGAAAAACTTCCCAGAAAATGTCTATGGGAAGCTGAGCTGAAAATAGCTTAAAATTATTCCAGATTGGAACCAAATGATGCGACAAAAGGGCTTTGTTGTGTACAATAAAATTTGAATTAAGCGTCTGAAAATCACGAGTGCAGCATCAGTCACTTAGCTGAAAAATGCCAACTGAAATCGGACAAATAAATAGAAATAATGCATCTCATATGATACTAGAAAATGAGCCAGGAAGAAGCAGAACAAACACCATCACTGTCGTCAGTTAGATGAAAATGCATTAAATTTAAATATCATTGATCATTGATATAACAGGTCATCGTGTCTTGCTCTGCGTCGGAGGGGCGAAGGTGGCAGAAATGATTTTCCCTCCCAAACGACATTTGAAATGTGACGTCATGGTACAAACGACCGCTGGGAGCTGAGCGATCGTGACCGAAGCGGCGGCAGCGGGTCCAGCGATGCCAAAACAGCTCTGCTAGCGCTTGTTTTAGGTCTGCTAGCACTCGTTTTATCTATGCTGGCGGTCGTTTTATCTCTGCTAGCTCTCGTGTTAGCGCTGGTGTTAGCTCTGCTAGCGGTCGTTTTATCTCTGCTAGCTCTCGTGTTAGCTTTGCTAGCGCTCCTTTTATCGCTGCTAGCGGTCGTTTTATCGCTGCTAGCGTTCGTTGTATCTCTGCTAGCGCTCGTTTTATCTCTGCTAGCACCCGTTTTGTCTCTGCTAGCGCTCGTTTTAGCTCTGCTCTTTCTCGTGTTAGCTCTGCCAGCGCTCTTTTTGGATGTTGTTTTCATTATGAGACTTGAAATGCAGATGTTTGGACAAATTTGATGAGAATGAATGCAAAGTAAAATTAAATACCATCACCTGTTAGCACAGGCTAAGTGGGTCAAGCTAAAATGGCTAACTGTGATTGCCGTAAAGTGGGCGTGTTCCAGCGGTTTTCCCGGGCAGGTTTTTTCCTACTATTTGGGCATTCAGCAATAAGAGGAGAAAGAGGCTCTTTAGAAACCTTATGGATGACATCACAGATGGTTTTACAGTCTAAACTGAATAATACTTTATTTCCACGTTTTCATGTGTTCAATCCCACAGAAAGTTTCCAGCTCTGTCTCTGACCTTCCTCAGCACAATGACGCCCTCCTGGTTGCTCCTGTTTGTGCTGATGTCAAACATCCCAGGGCCGTCGCTGCCGATGATCCTGTACTCCATCTCCGCGTTCTCGCCGATGTCCTTGTCCAGCGCTCGGATGACTCCCACCACGGAGCCGAGCTCGCCGGACTCGGGGACCCTGAACTCGTACACGGCTGTGGACGGAGAGGCAAAGGCTCGGTGAGTCAGAGCAACACAGTCAGACATTTTCAGACTGGAAAAAAGAAGCCTGTCAGAGTCCATACGTGTCAACAGAGCCATCATAACAACTTCACGCTTTTCTTCTTCTTCTTCTTCTCTGTCAAAGAAGAAATCTAACAGTGTTTCTTTTAATATCTCCTAATCTAACAACAGCCGGTTTGAAGAGCTGACGGGACACAAAAACAAACCGGAGAAAATATGACGACCTTGTTGGCGTATTAAAAAGAAGCAGTGAAAGAAGGTGAGTCAGAGATCGAGGTTAGACGGGTTTGACTCCGAGCCAATCAGGACGCGGCAATGCAAGAGGAGGAAGAGTGTGAAAAACGAGTGTTTTGTACATCAGCTGTGCAGCAGTCATCTCATACGCTGCGAAACATATTTCACTTTGAAATCACAGATTTGGCCTTTCACGCCAGCTACCAAAGGCGATACTGACTCACTGCTCCGAGTTTGGGCCACGACATAAATTCTGGGCTAGTTTTCCTAACGTAAATTAACAGCCTCTCTTTGTTTTTGTTTTTTTTTCTTCTTATTTTGTAAGTAAGATGATTTTTCCAGTTTGATGGAGGCGGGGGGGTGCAGGATTGATGGCCGCCGGTCCTCCGCGGGTGCATCTCGTATGCTTAAATAAATAGCTGGACCACAGCGGCGGGGCGGGTGTGATGTACACGGGGCCCGTGGAGACAAACAGCACTGACACGCTAATAAAACATGCTGACAGGGTTTTGGCAACGCCTGAGTCGGCAGGTTTGTGTGACGCTGACACGCTGCCTCCAATCACACACATACACAAAAAATAATAATAATAAAAAAAATAACCTCGCACCCCGCGAAGGTTTCCCCGGGCTAACAGGTATTTAGCATTGGGTGGAAAAGACGAGGCGTCACTCCAGCAGACAACAATGATATCGCTTTCTGACACTCTGCCTCCTCTGGGTTTCCCATTACAATATCACTTCCTCCACCCCCCCCCCCCCCCCCCCCCCCCCCCCCCCCCCCCCCCCCCCCCCCCCCCCCCCCCCCCCCCCCCCCCC
>JAOWBL010005089.1:0-10519 GCA_028564865.1 Zenarchopterus dispar | reverse complement strand
CAGATTTAGAACAGAGGAAAATGGAGAAAACTGTAACATTAACCAAATAGGACAGCACTTCTTAACAGAAATAAATACAAAGTAAATGAATATACAGTATAACAGTCAACTATTTTAAAACTTTTTTAAAACTTTTAAAACTTTTTAAATTAGGGACTTTTATCTGCAAGCATGGCCAAAGGTTGTGGCAGTCATACAAATTTTGCTCTCTGCAGACTTCATTGCTTTATTTTCCACATTTCCACGGTATTCTACAGAACATTTAGAACTTTCTAGGCCACAGATCCACAATTTTCAGATCAGTCTGAGATCCGTCCTGGTCACTTTTGTCTTGGTACTTTATTGGGGATTTGCAGGAGCAGGACCCAGGAGATTTGGTAGGAGGAGGATAATCCAAAGACATTTACTAGTTAAATCAGAACCAATGTGACCTAAAGGAACTAGGAAACAAGTATCAGAACAGAGAAACAAGACAGAACATCGTGACACGATGAGCAGGAGAGAGAAAACTAAACTAACAAGAAAAGGTTGTGACAATCAGGGAAGACAATGAGACATAAGTGGAAATGATCACAGGAGACAAACAGAGGGGAAATGCACATGCATAATAGGCCAAACAACCAGAACAAGAAAACAAATAACATCCTTATGAAAATCAAGAGACGGACAACATAACATTAATACAACAAAACAGCAGAGCAAAGGTTATGATGTGAAGAACACGAGAAAACCAACAGAACCCCCAGATCATGACAGATATAGTGCTCTATCATCCTGGAAAATGCATGGATCTTTACTAAACTACTCCTAGATTGTTGCCATGAATAGCAAACGGTGCCATTTGTTATTCATGGTGGTGAAATTGTAAGTAAGATGAGAAGGAACCCCAAACATGGATGCTCTCAGCATCCGTCTGTAGACAATTTTCCAGACAGCTGGAAGGGAGCTTCATTGCAGAGAATAACTGTGCACCAGTCTAGTGCTGGCCAATTTTTGCATTTTCAAGCATGATCAAGCACCATATCAAAAGGCTAAGGTGATAACAAAATGGCTCTGAGATCATGGCAGTGATTTTTTTTTTGGATTTGTGGTGAGGAAACTTCCCCTGGTTTCACAGGAAAGTCACCTGAAAGCAGAAAAGCCCTGCCTCCCACTTTGAGATTAGAATTGTTAGGAAGCACAAGAAGTCCACGATGTGGCTGTTGATGTAGACGCTATGCCTTTGAGACAGTTATAAGTTAAAGGAGGCTTTTATAGTGAACTCTGAATTTTCCTAAAACTTTGAGCTAAAACAGAAGAAGCAGATGTCCTCTGGCAGTACCTGTTAGTGCTCTGACAGCAGCATTTTGAATCGATTGTAAAATTTTAAGGGAATTATTTCAGCACACACCAAAAATAGCTTTGTATTGCAGGATGGGATGCTCCAGATTCTGGTCAAATTTAGCAAATGAACAAAGACTGCTCTAAATATGTCAGATTCTGGTCAAAAAATAACTCCAAGGTTCTTCATGATCGTCCTGAAGACCAGTGTTATGTCATCCAAAGCAACAACCTAGTAAGATAGGGAATCTCAGGCATTTTCTGGGGGTGTCAGTTAACTCATTTTACTCTCAGAAATGAAAAGTAACAACATTTATTTGAGCTGGGGCTTTATGTCTCCAAAACATGTCTGTTATTTAAGCAACTGAGCATTCTGCTCCGCTTTCATAAGGTTAGATAAAAAGAGTTGGGTCTCATCGCTGTAGTAAACTTCAATCATCTCAGGGCAGTAATATCGCAAGATTGGATTTCCATTAGTCAGGACTTGGTCCAGAAATTGATATTCAGCGATCCAGTGAGAAGTGCAGATGTTCTGAAGAAGGGTCAGTGCTGTAAATAATAATAATTTGAATAAATCTGTCTTATTTGCCAATGAAGGCATTTGAAACTTTTTCAGTGCGTATGACTGTTCTTCACAATACTGTGGAAACATCAGAAACTTCTCCTGTAAATAATGAAGCAGCAAAGTTTGCAAAAAATATAAAAAAATAATAATAAAAAAATCAGCACAACCAAAACTTTTGGCCACAACTGTTAAACATCTCTAAGGGGAACTCCTCGTATTTACACAATTCATTAACAATAGAAAATACAGCGCTTTTCCTTTTTTTTTGTTGCTTACAGAGTTAAATGTTAAAAATGAATGTTTAGATCAGGAAAAATATCTGAAAAGAGAAATGTTAGTGTTGTACAAAAGTCCTTTAAGTTCAAGCACGTCCTAATGACCCCTCCAGGTGTCAGAGGAGCCGACGCGGATTTTTATTCACATCAAGCATGACATGACGCACACATATAACAAACCAAATAAATGTGAAAAAGGTCAGCTGCAATCGCATAAAGACCACTTCCACTAAACAAAACACATGTCCAACACCAAGTGGTTCAGGGGACACACACGGCTCAGCTGCCATATGCTTACGTGTGCTAAAATCACCAGTTCTAAACACTCCTCATCAAAAATACTAATCCAAAAAAGTATTTACAATAAATAGTGAGAATCTCCAGTTTCCATGACATAACTACACGAATAAAAGGAGATATGCATTCAAACAGTAAAAATCCTTTTATTCAGATGGGGATAAAACTTTTCATATTTGCTCTGCTCCACCTTCATTTGCTGCGACCTGTCCTCATTTTTTACACTTCTGCTGCAACATCAGGTGTTACCTTCATTTGATCCCAAATTTACTTAAATACGCTTCGTAATTACGGAAATATACTCATTTTAAAGCGATATGTCAGACCCTCAAAAATGAGCACAGTTGGGAAGTGCTTAAAAGTATTTAGAGACACCACTCAAAAGTTTGGAGACATGTATTTGTTCAAATGGATGCGTAGGTGTGAAGGCAGATAACCCGCACCTTTCCAGAGTCCTGACAGATGATCGTCTAAGAGGAGTTTCAGTGAGTTCGGTTATTTTTATCTTCAGCAGAAATCCGGAGCACCTGCAGGCAGAACCGAGAGCAGTCATGAGTTTTCTTGAGAACAAACATCAGACAACATCCGGCGGACTTCACCGCAGATGCAATTAAGAGGTTGAACACAAAGCGTAATGACGTTAGTGTGTGAGCGAGCTGGGGATCGTGCAGAGAAACTTACCAGGTCCAATATCATTAGAGTGTAAATGAGTTGCAGTGAAAGAGCGCTATCAGTTCATCTGCTGTTGCTTAATGACGCACAAAATCAAAAAAATATCCACCGAGCCGAGCCAGCTCTCGCTCGGTGTGCACGTGTTTTTGCAGCAGGGTTTCCACGGCAACCAACAATTCATCCCAGTCACAAATTGAGGAGCAGAGCAACAGGAGGGAGTCTGAAGGAGTGTTTACATGCATGCCACTGCCTCTATATATGTATGTGTGAGATTTGAGTGTGACATTTTTATATGTGTGTGTGTGTGTGTGTGACAACAGGATGTACAGAAGGACATCCAACATGGCTGGACTGACCTACCCTCCCACAGCTCTGACAGCCCTCAAGGTAAAAAATAAAGAATTTAAAAAAAAATGTATTGTGTTGCACCAGCATTCAATTAGTTTTAACCGATGTGACCAGACAGAGATCAGTTTTGTTTGCAGCAAAATCCAGCGAGAACGAGGGAAATGAAATAAAGAATTAACTGATAAAGGTCAGAGTAGGGGAAAGGAGTATGAAACTGAAGAAAAAAAGAGATAAAGAAGAAAAATGGAAGGAGGTGGAAGGTTATGAAGGCTTCAGGAAGGAAGAAAGGATATGGTCAAGGGAAGGATTAAACGATGAGGAAAGAAGGAAGCACGAAAAGAGAGTAGCGTGGAAGGGGCAACGAAGGAAGAGGAGAGGGGAAGGTAAAAGGATGAAAAAAAGTTGGAGATGAAGGGAAGTGAGAGCAAGACAGATGCTTTAAAACACCCATCCATCTATCCATTTTCTATACCCGTTGGTTCCTGTACAGGGTCACGGGGTGTTTAAAAACCTAGATGGAAAAGAGGACAGGAGTAAGAAAGAGAGGTAAGGAAAATGAAGAGGTTGAAAGGAAACAAAATAACTAGACCTAGAGGAATATCTAAAGAGGGAGAACAGCAAAGGAAGGAAAAAGGAGAGGACAGGTAAATGTAGAAATGGAAATAAAGGTAATAAATGAAGTTAGAGGAGATAAAATGAGGTGGTACTATAATAGGATAATGTAGATTTCGAGGTTTAAATGATGATATATGATTCCGCCTCAGGGCTTCCTGTACAAACTTGGAAAAAAAATTCAATTATACCTATAATTACTCTGTTTTATGCTTCTCAAGACTTGAAACTCATGAATAATAGGTGGGCAAACTTCAAATATAATTGTAAGTTACAGAATAATTACGATCATTAATTTAATTGCTGCTTTACCTCATCTCTGTATGTGATTAAATATAATTAAGACGCTGCCCCCTACAGGCAGAAGACCTCATTACGGTGACTGAGTTGGGCTCTTCAGCCTCAGCTGCTGTTTTTAGACTCCTCTGACACATGTTAGATGATGGTTAATGTTTTCCAGGAGGTGGATCAGTGGTCTTTTGATGTTTTTGCCTTCCACGAGGCCACCGGAGATCACGCCCTCAAGTTCCTGGTCTACGACCTTCTCACCCGCTATGACCTCATCACCAGGTTCAGGGTACACACACTTTAATATTAACTGCTGCAGGTAGTTGTTGTTAAATAGAGACTAACATAGTGTAATATGGTGCATGTTTTTGCTCATCTGACTTTTGATTTACCTCACTTTAAGACCCAGTGAGGACCAACCAAACGGTTATTTATGTTTAAACACAAAAGTGTAAAATTCGTGCTACTTTCTTTCTCACATGACTGTAACCCTTGTACCTGCAGCACCTGTACTAGCCACAACCTGTGTTTAGATCCCGGTGCAGGCTCTGGTGCAGTTTGTCGAGGCTCTGGAGAACGGTTACAGCAAACACAGGAACCCGTACCACAACCTGATCCACGCCGCAGATGTCACTCAGACCGCACACTTCCTGATGTTACACACTGGACTTATGGTAATGCACACACACACACAGGTTGCAGAAATGTGGCACAGCATAAAATCAGGACCCTATAGTAGCCCACCCACTGCATGTGTTATTTTTCTTTACAAAGACAAAAACATGCACGTAACGAGATATTGATTAGTTATTCTACACTGATGTTTGTGTATAGCTGTGTTCATGTGTGTGTGTCTGCAGCACTGGCTCAGCGAGCTGGAGATCCTTGCGATGGTTTTTGCTGCAGCAATTCATGACTTTGAACACACAGGAACGACCAACAACTTCCACATCCACACCAGGTAACACCCACACTCATATAATCCTGCTCTTCCATTATGAATAGGTATCTCTCTTTTACTCTTACAAGGAAAAATGCTGATGTCATAAATCAATAAAATAAAAAAAATAAAAAAAACCTGTCTCTGATGATGTTTTTAGCTTCAGGGATTCAAATAAAGACATTTTTCTTTAATAGCGACTGACATTCAACAAGTTTTTTAGAGCAATGTTTCTTTCTTTTTTTTTGTAAATAATTGGTAGTAATAAAAATCTTATGAGAGTTATTTCTCTCTTTGACAGTTTAAAATGGTAATAAAATATGTTTCAGATACAAAAAGGTTTGAAAAAGGTTTAATTTTCCAGAAAAGTTAGGGGATCAACTGACAATAATATTTATATGGACATTTATGTAATATTACACTCCATGTAAATGTGTTTCTTGTCTCTGAAGTACTGAAGGAAAATGTGGCAAACGCGTTTAAATTGAATCATTTGTACATGACGTGCTTTTGTATCTGATTGGTCTCCGTCAGGTCGGAGGTGGCCATTCTGTACAACGACAGGTCAGTTCTGGAGAACCACCACGTCAGTGCTGCCTACAAACTGATGGCGGAGGAGGACATGAACATCCTGGTCAACCTGAACAAGGACGACTGGAGGTCCGCTCACACACACGCTGCCTCTATCATTGAAAAGATCGTTTAAATTGTTTTTTTGCACTTCAAGGAACCAAATGAACCAAAACTGACCCAAATCTAGGCTCACACTTGTTTTTGGAGACGTCCCAGAGCGACGGCCATCTTCAAAGTCCACAAAGACTAGAAACAGTTTCAGGGTCATTAGAAGGAAACATTTGATCACTTTTAACAACTTTTGTCTAACTCTTCCTGTCACTACCATCAGCCAAATCCACCCATCAGAAAATATATCTGCTGTTCATCTCAAACCTTCATCCAGACCAAGTTTAGCTCGCACACACGAGGCGCTAAACCTTTCCTGCCATGGTAACTGATCACTAGTGACGGTGTGTGTTGGTTATTGGCAGAGAGCTGAGGTCTCTGGTGATAGAGATGGTGATGTCCACGGACATGTCCTGCCACTTCCAGCAGATCAAGACCATGAGGAACGCCCTGACGCAGACCCACAGGTCAGTTCTGCGGGCAGGAACCAGCGTTTCAGCTGCTGTGTTGGAATAAAGTCTGTTCTCACATTCCAAGCATATTTATCATTGAATTGCTTCTTTTTCACGCTCTGACAAGATATTTTTAAGCTATGATCAAATATTCTCATTAGTTCATTTTGTTTCCAAATAATCCCTTTTTATGTGGAAATGTTCTTATTATAATTGTATTAAAGATCATTTCCACTGAGTAGATTATTTCGTAAAATATTATTTCTTGTAAAATGATATAATTTCACGAAGAACCATAATGAGATAATTATAATGTGAAGATCGAGAAAATTCACGCTGAGGTGAAATAAGTTTATCACATCCAACTACATTTCATCAAAATAAATATATGAGACACTGCAACGGGAAATCAGTTCACCACAGAAAATAAAGACAGTCCCGGAAAAAGTTCAGCTTTCATGTTTTGCAGCAGGATTAAAGTTCCAGCAAAACAAATCCAACTTGGTCTTCAGTGTGAATCTGGCTCACTTCTTATCGGGACACGTTACCATGACAACCTGTCCCGTAAACATCAGCATGGAAATCACACCAAAATAACTCATCACCAATCAAACGTCCAACTTTAGATTCTTCCCAAGCTTCAAAACGCGCTGAGCGCTGCTCCGGGGAGGCTGTGTGCGGCAGATCCAGACTAGATCATCTGATCTGGTGAAACGGCACAGCATAAGGTCCTGCAGGGCTGCTGGACCAGACTGTCTTGCGAATCCTTGCGTGGGCTTTGATAGCATCAGCACTGAGTCGGACCTCCACCTCTCTGTTTGTGTGGGGGCGCGGGGGGAGGCGTCTGTCACGCTCTTCAGCTCACGCTTGGATGAGATTTGGGGGAAGATGCTGTCATCAGCCTGTCAGCACGCTGGTTCTGCTTGTGTTTCTGCTGCTGATTGTTCTGTGCACGCCGCGTCCAAGACACCCAGTAAAAGACACTGAAGTAGCTTTTTCTCCCTCCCAGTGTAAAGTTTCATTCACGTTTTGTTTCATCTGTCAGACTAATGAGAAGTATTGGTATTCTTCTTTTAATAGTTTCTAGCTTCCTGTCTGTGCTGAAGTTGTTTAGTTGTTGTTTTTTTTCCCTCTCCAGTATGGACAAAGTGAAGGTTTTGTCATTGATGCTGCACGCTGCAGACATCAGCCATCCTGCTAAGACCTGGCCGCTCCACTACCACTGGACTCACAGCCTGATGGAGGAGTTCTTCAGACAGGTATGTGGGCTTATACATGTACCTGCGTGAGGACCTCTGTGATGTAATTCATTACCGAACACAGAGTGACCTCAAAATGTCCCAAAAGGTGTATGTCTAAGTCAATAAACCTTTATACTCCTTCTGGAAGCTTTTTTTATTTATTTATTTTTTTTAATATAAAAGAAAAGCTTGGAATACATAACACCTATTGGAAAGATTAGCCTAAGAGATAAAAGATGATTTAGTTTCATGCAGGTGAAGAGCAAATATCTATCAGCAAAATACAAAACAATTTTTTTCTTTTTAAGTTGGGTCACCACAGTGAATCATTGTGTTCTGCATATTGATTTGGTATAAATTGGACATTGAATGCCCTTCATGCCACAACCCTCCGCATGCTGATGGGGCTGGGGTCCATTCATTGACCTCCTGGTTGGAGTGAAAATGTTTAAACCAGGAAAATATGAAAAAAAACCCATTCCTGTGACTGTTTACATATATTTAGGTGTTTGATGCAACTCTTAAATCAAAATATTCTGTATTCTGTAAGATGTTTGACCCAAAATAATTAAGAATATTGAAAACAAACAATTTGTAATGTTTTTTTTTTTTTTTTTAATTTTTCATGTATTATTTTTATGTTTGGCACCGACTGGAGGATTTCATTGTTCAAACAGAGCATTCTTAGGAAAATCCATAAACTTCAGTCTTGTAGAAAAATAAATATGGAGTAACTCTGAAACAATTGTTTATATGTGACGGTGGCTGCAAGCATTGCTTTTAGCATTCATTTTAGAGCGGACATATTACGGAAAATTCGCTTTTTGAAGGCTTGAGCATGAAAGTTAGGCATCTCAGACATCTATAACCATAAAAGCATCTTTGTAAACCACTCAGTCTGTGTTGACTAGACCGCCTCAGTTAAGAAGGTTGTGTTTCCTGACATCAACAGATGAATAAATGCTGGTGATCTGAAAAGGACAGTTTATACAGGGTGAAACAAGAAAAAGTGATCCTTGGGATGTTTTTAGCTTTCACAGTCGTTTTATTGAATATAGCCAGAATGGTGTTAAGTTTGAGGGAAAGGGTATATTTCACCGAGTTAGGGAACAAAGCAAGCAGTCAAAATGGACAAGAAAAATGTGTAAATATTGTGATCCAATATCTGATCCAATTTGTGCTACAATTTGTATAAAAAGTGAAATTTAAGCTGGTACTCCTAAAATTTTCAGTTAAGAGTGTAATAATTAGTCTGGAGTCCTGTTTTTTATGTTTTGTTGTTCCCTCAGCAGAGAAAATAAAAACAGTGACGACCCAGCTTGGGTTGCCCTCTCCGGCCACCTCCTTCAGCTGTTCTGGGGAATTCGGAGGCATTCCCGAGCTATCTGAAACACAAAACAGGCAAACACAGACTATCAAAATCAAATTCTGTCTTGAAAATTGTGTCCCTTCCAGTAATTATATTTTAGATAACACAATGTTAATCAAAGCACAAAAAGGAAACAGAAAAGATTTCAGACAACACTACTTTTAATGGTTTCTGAAAATTTGAGTTTTGCCCAATACTTCTGAAAGATTCTTTTTGCTTTTTTGGTGTTACCCACCACTGAACCAGCAGAAAAATTTTAAATGGTATAATGTCATCGAATCTTCGTATTTGTATGTAGGTAAAACTGTCTTTACACACAGCAGTCTAAGCTCAGTCTAAAACACAGAAAACTCGCAGAATTGAAATGAAATTAGCTGTGTTAGTCCACAGGGAAATATGAACAGATCATGAAATTGTTAAATCTGTTCCTGCTTAGTTTCTTTTATAACCTCGTCAGCTGGGAGGTAATAGATTACTTTTTTCTGTTTTTTTGTCAGTGTTTCGACCAGTGTTTCGTGTTTTTCAGGACTTTTCCACACTCAGATTGAAACTATACACCGAAAAAAACTGGTTGGAAGTGTAAACCTTTTTTATTTTTGCAATTTTTTAAAGCTCAAATAGCAAAAGCGGAGGTGAAAAAAAACAAAACACAAGTTACTTGCCTCCTCAAGAAAATACACTCAACACTCGTGCTGTCTTGGTGTTGGTTTCTTCTCCAGGGAGATAAAGAAGTGGAGCTTGGCCTTCCGTTTTCTCCTCTCTGTGACCGTAAAGCCACTATGATCGCCCAGTCACAGATAGGTAAGAACAGCTGCAGAAAAATACTTGATTGTCAAAAAGACAACTTGATTCTGCTCTGGGATTCATGGCTGTAATTTATCATAACTAAAGAAGCATGTAAGCTCATACACTGCATTACCTCAATACTATTGCCAGTACTTTAATTGTCTCCCCTTCTCTCTTCTCTCTGGTTGCAGGGTTCATAGACTTCATCGTGGAGCCAACCTTCAGTGTTCTGATTGACACAACAGAGAAGGTGATTGGACCTTTGATAGAAGAGGAGAAGAAGGCCAGGGAGACTGGAAACAGGAGGTCCAGGTACTTTCGTAATGACTGAAACAACAGTTGTGGAGGAGAACACACTTGCGTAACTCTCAGCGTCTCTCACTTTGGCTCTACAAACCTGCTCTGTTTCAGCCTCACAGGAAGTGGCTCAGTCACCGTGGAGTCAGTGCAGAGACACAGTAGTGGTCTCCATGGGAACAGTGATGATGGACAGATGGATTTTTCTCTGACTGCCATTGACCTGGCGGCTTTGAGGCTCCACCTCTCCAGTGTTATCACCAGCAACAAGGACAGATGGAAAGAGCTGTCTGTTCATGGTACAAACACACACACACACACACACACACACACACACACACACACACACACACACACACACACACACACACACACA
>JAOWBL010005088.1:0-10520 GCA_028564865.1 Zenarchopterus dispar | reverse complement strand
GTAAGACTGCAACTCTGCTTCCTGGTCCCAACTCTGGACAGTCATAATTTTGGGGGGTTAATAAAATCGTCCAGATTCCTAGAAATGAGAGCTGCTCCATTCAAAGTGGGATGGTGCCGTCTCTCCTAATAAGACCAGGTTTTCCCCAAAAAGTTTGCCAATTATCTACGAAGCCCACATCTATGGTCTGAAAGGTTCTGGTGTCAATAAAAACAGAAAGCAACGATTCGCAAATCTCATAAACTGTATTTTACACCAAATAGAACGTAAACAACATACTAGATGTTGCAACTGAGACATTTAGTCATTTCATGAAAATACTGTCTCATTTTAAATTTGATTTCAGCAACACATCTGTAAAAAGTTAGACAGAAGCAACAAAAGGCTGGAAGAGTAATTATCACAAATCAAAAGTAACTGGAGGAGCTAATCAGGTTAATTATCAACAGGTGAGTCACATGACTGGACATAAAAGTATAATTTCAGAGATGAGAATCTTTCAGGTGTGAAAATGAATAGATGGTCTGCAGTCTGAGACAAGCAGTGTAAAAAAAGATAGTGTGGAACAATTTTAGGAAAATGTCCCTTAACGTAAAATTGTGAAGACTTTGAAGAAACAAACAAGCTATAGGGTTTAATGTCATCAGTAGATTCAGAGACTCTGGAGGAATCTGCTAATGCTGGTAGTCTTCTGGTCCTCTGGCAGCTCTGTATTAGGGTTAGGGTTAGGGTTAAAACAAGGCATATTTCTGTACGGGAGATCACTGCATGGACTCAGGAACACTTTCAAAGATTTCTGTTTGTGAACTTTTTTGCATGATGGCTCTATCATGCAAAAAAGAAAACAAATGTGAACACCATCTATAAACCTTGCCATCTCCTCCAGACCAAAGCTCATTTTAAATGTTCTGAGGAACACTGGGGAACTTTTCTGTGGTCATGTGAGTCAACATTTGAAATCCTTCCCAGATATTTACAGACAGTTTTAAGAAGTTGCAGAGATGCTACTGTTGTTCATAAGGGAGTGCTTGTTTAGTTATTAAAGAGTTGTTATTAATTGTCTGATGACAGTGTTAATAATGTAAATACACGATCAATATGAATAAATGAAAAACTGGGCATCATCAAAATATCAGGAATTAATAACTATACAGAACAATCAGTGTCAAAATAACTATTATTCTATGGTCCAATATGTGAGAGGTGGCAGTATAGAATAACATTGAAGGAAGGAGTCTGAGCAGAGGCCTTTATAACAACCCATATTACAAATATGTACAAAATAACAATTTCTCTCATTAAAATTAATCAGAATGCATTAACACAAGTATTAAAGATGGTGAAATGTCAACACTTGGAATAAAGTTCTGATATCTAAACTACACATAAACAACTAACTAAACATGAAAAATGAGTATGTATCATAATTTGTGTGTGTATTTGTGTGCAGGAAGATGATTGTAAACATGGCAGACACGATTTCTTGCATCCAGGAAGAACAAAGAAAATATGAGACCTGATGGCTGAGATACGAGTGCATGTGTGCGTGTGGGTTAGTAGGAAATGACGAGGGACAGAAGAGAAGACAGTAAAACCCCAAAACACAAGATTAATTTCTCACTACCAGAAAACCAAGCTGCTTCCCACACAGAGACTCACCGATGTGAAGCCAACTTCACATGATGAACGATGAAATTCTTCATTTTCTGTTGTGGGAGAACGTGTCAGTAAGTTTCAGCAATGTGGATACATTAACAGATAAACTAAAAGGGATTAACACACTTCAGCACCCACAATAAAAACAAAGTTGTGGCAGGATCAGCGTTCCAGCTCACAATGTGTGCGTGTCATAAATGGAGCAAAGTCTGCTGGGAATTTGAGTCATTTAGAAAGTTTCTTTGTCTCACAACTAGCAATCAGGCTTTGCTGTTGATGTTGGGCATTTCTTGGTTTCAACACATGGCCCAACACTACACAAGAGTAAACATCATCTTATTCTGCTTTTTACAGATATGTTGCTGCCATCAAATTCAGAATGAGAATATTTTCCATGAAATGGCAAAATGTTTCACTTTCAACATCTGAGAATGTTCTACTGGGGACAAAATTTAACTTCATGAAATGTACAGCATTCTGTTTTTATTAACAGTTTACACAGAAACCTTTTTGGAGTTGAGGTTATAATCAAGTCTGTTCAAACATTCTTGACATCTGAAATGAGTGCAGCCAAAGCTGAAATGAGAAATAGTGGAGCTCTATTGGGACCTGAGGTTGCAGATTGAGATCGGTTGTAATTGACCAAACCTACCGATCTTGTGGGCTTATTGACTGAAGGTTCCTAGGAAAGGTCCTAAAATGATCCACTGTGGCTCCCAGTGCCTTTAGCCGATCCACGGTAGAGGTGCTGCAGAGCTGCTGATGAACATTTACAACAGGGCTTCCAGTTTCAGATGTGGCTTCAGCGATGACCTCAGAAATTGCTGCTGCATTGTGAAGACTGTGAGTTGTCGCAAGCTGACTGCTTTTAGCTGAGCTTCATCCTCAGATCCTTCTAGACAACCCACAACTAGTCACAGTGGTCTGTTAGTAGATTACAATTAGATACAATTAGATTACAATTAAATATGTTTATAAATGAGTCTGTTCTGTTAAGTCTTTATTTACATCTCAGAAGACAATACAGTGCAAAGTAGCTAAACTGATGATAGCTAACAACCAACTGAGCCAGCTACCAATCAAAAGACCACACCACATAAAATCCATCTTTTTTTTTCTTTATATCACATATAGCACATTTATGGTTAGCCTTTTAAAGAACTAGTTGCTTTCCAGGTCCACCATCATATCACTGACGACGACCTTTATGAAGAGTTTCAGTGTGGCTGATAAAATCTTCAGAAGGCAGCAGACCCAAGAACCCTCATCATACTCGTTCTACTTAACCTAACCGCAGCTTTTGATGAATCTCCCATCATATCCTCCCAAACTATCTATCATCTGTTAGTCAGAATCAGAGTCACTTTATTGCCATTGCCAGTAAACAGGTTTACAGGCTAGGAAATTGCTCTGATGTGATGGTGCAAATAGAAACATGGAATAATGTAAAGTAAAAATAGAATAAAAATAAATGTGAATAAGCAGAATAAATCAAAATAAAGTAAAATAACCAAAATAAGTATGGGAGAAAAGAAAATCTACAATATATGTATGTGTAAACAATAGCAGGAGAATAGTTTGGCTGTTCAATGAGTTATTTAGCTATTGTGCATGAGTCTGATGGCTGAGGGGAAGAAGCTGTTCTTATGACGGGGAGGTTCTGGTCCGGATGGACTGTAGTCTCCTGCCTGAGGGGAGGTTGTTAAACAGGCACTGTCCAGGGTGCATGCATAGAGGTCTTGGGACAACCGTGGAGTTCTCACAGCCTTACCAAGGAACACATATCTGTGACCCAGCTCAACAATTACACTAAGCTCTGCCTCTCACCTGTGCAGCTGTATCCAGGTGGAGGCTCGGTAGTGGAGGTGATGGAGGCTCTCTTTGATTGGCTGTTCACTTTGCCACTACAACAAATCCCATACCAGGCGGTGTTGGACCTGGTGAACAACAAGATGAGGGTGAGACCCACACGCATCTTTGCACAAGCATATGTGTGCATATCAGCTGACCTGTTTCTTCTGCAGATCCCAGGTGTGCTCCTGGGGGCTGAGTTTCAGTGGGTTGGTTGCCAGGGCAGCAGACCGGGGCTGCGAGGATACCCATGCTCCCTCTGGACACTGTTCCATGTCCTGACTGTCCAACATGATGCCACACCCACTGTGCTGGAAAACACAGGTAAATTCTGATCTCCTCATACCTGAGACTTCAGCGGACCAACATAGAAGTGGAACCCTCAGTTTTAGTTTGACTCGGCCTTTGGAGCTCCACAAAGCTGAAGATCCTTTAGAAGGGAGGGATGGATGAAAGGATGGAACAGCGAACAGGTGTAGGATCATTGGAGATGATCAAAAAGCTGTGTGAAATGTATGTGTTTCTAAAGAGAAACTCTTGAGAAACATCTCTGTCTGATGAGGTAGATTGTCAGCAGGTCAGTTACGTGATCTACATATTTTCACCTCACTTCAAAAACATGGACAGAGCATGGCTGATGTAGCCATGGCTTGCTATCATCCGACTAGCTAGTCTTACAGCATAAATCCACACCTACTTAGGTAAGAAGACGTTAGTGAAAAAACTATCATCATAACCAAAGGATATGGGACCACCTTCAGAACCCCTCAGCTGGAGGATCAGGAGTCAGCCCAAGAAGAAGTGCCAGGAGTGCATATGGCTGCTGTTTTTCAGTGCTGGCTGGATGACAGTTTTGCTCCAACACAGTTCTGCCAGTCTTTGTTTTAACTCCAACTTTACTGGTTCTTAGTTTTGTTTCAGCCCCTGAACTTCCTGTGGTTGATTCCAACAACAGAGGAACTTTCCTCTCTGACTGGTGATGACATCCATGATGTCATCGTGGTTTTATACAACATATCAAAGCTAAAAATAGCATTGACAACTTTTGCTAATCACTTAGTCAATTACTATGATTAATCGCTCTAGCAGAAGTCTTTCCATCGCTGCTAGAGGTGCACTGTGTATCTGGTTCCACTTTTGATCTGGTTCTGATGTGGAGTCACAAATATACAGTTTTTGATGTACCTTTTTTTTGTTGTTGTTTTTTTTGTTTTTTTTTTCTCTTTTCAAAAAAAAGAAATTCCAGTTCCACCATTTTTGTCAGGACAAATGAACCAAAATTCCAGTTCTGTCAGGACATGTGGGCCAGTCTGGAGACATGAGAAGCTTGTAGAGAGAAATCCAGACTGGTTGAGCCAGGTAACAGTTCAAAGGTCATTGTACCAAAACAATTATTAAACATCTGAATTTGAAGAAAGAAGAAAAACAAATCACTAAAATTGTACATTTTTTATGTTTTACATATTTTACCTGGAGCTCCTTCTTCTGTCCAGAAAGTGTTCTTATTTGTGACATTAATGGCACAGTCTGTGAAGAGTGCTTGTTCTCATTCTGCAGGACCTCATGTTGTAAATGGACTGAGCAAATGAGTCTGAAAGCCAAAAGGAGCATGCCCACCTCCTGTCAATCAACAAGACATTCTCTGTAAAATAATGATGATTTGACTTCTTAGGTCTTTATTCACAGGTCAGAATTCGAGTCAAGACAATTTTAAACAGCAAAAGTCATGGCAGCTGTCAATCGAAGGTCCCCACCTCTAATTATACAGAAATGTGTACTTTTACATAACTTAACCTGATGAGGTACATAAATCCCCTCGTACAGTTGTCATGGATGTGAACTCTAACTATATAGACTAAAACTGTGTTTGTACTAGACTGTAAATGTGTTTCTTTCTGGTGTAAAGTTTTAACATTTTAAAGCACTGCCGGCAGCAGCACGTTTCTGATGGCATGGTTGTGTGTGAATGTTACACAGGTTTGGAGACCGAGGCTGCTCCGGTGTTGCAGGTCATGCGTCGCTACATACGAATGTTCTTTGGGTGCGAGGCTTGTGGCCAACATTTTGAAGCGGATGCGGCAGCCAGCTTGGATGGCGTGACGAACCAGGAGGAACAGATACTGTGGCTGTGGAACCAACACAACCGGGTCAATGCCAGGCTGGCTGGTACACACACAAACACACACATTTATAAACTTGCAAAATGTTCAAGAGAAAACTCAAAAGTTAAGAATTTTTTTGATTTACAAAAATAATAAATTGTGACTTTGAAAAAAACAGAAATTGAAAATTGTTTTAAGTTTTCAAATGAAAATGGCTCAGAAATTCTAACTTAAAAAAAAGAAAGCTGAACTTTTAAAAGACTAGAAGTTTGAAAAAAAAATCAGTTTTTTTTGTGAAACAGATTTTGAGAAGTGTATTACTTAGCAAAATTAAAAAGAAAAATACTAAACAATTCTTACTTTGTGAACCTGCAAGTATTCAAGAAAGCTGTTCCAGATGGTTCACTGATGGCTCAGCAATGTCACTCATATGGCTCACAAACAGCTGAGAGACAATTGAGAGACATCTCACAGACGGCTCAAAGATGGCTCACATCCATGTCAGTAGTTGAAGTTTGAGATGTCCTTGTTCACGCAGCAATGAGAGGAACTGATCTTCAGTGTTTCCACTAGTTGAAGATTGTGAAACCCCCTGGTGGCTGTAGGAGGAATTGTGCATCTGTTTAGTCTCTACAAACATGCTGAACTAGGCCTTTCTTCAACTGATGGTCTCTTCCTCCCCAGGCTTGCAGAGCGATGACCCCCTCTTTCCAAAATCTCCATGGCCGAGCCCGTATCTCTGCCCCTATTGCCACGAGGAGAAACACGGCATCCATGTGTGGGACCAGAACAATGTCCTTCGTTTTCTTCGCCATCACTATGGTGCCTCCAACCTGTCGCCCAAATACTCCGTGACTCCCCCCCACCTTCTGACTGCTCCTTCTGCCACCGGTGAGCACCGAGGAGGAATGGGAGGAGGGAAGGAGGAGCAAGACCCTGGGCCTGGAGGACGCCATACTCAGAGAGAGGAGGAGGTGTTGGGTTTGAGTGGAGGAGGAGGGGGGTGGGCAGAAGGTGGCGGTGGTGTGTGGATTTTGGGACTGGGCTTCACCAGCGTGGATATGAGTCTCTGCGTGGTTCTGTACGTCTTTTCCTGCGTCTTCCTCATGCTCCTCTTCTTCTTCTTCAGAGTTCGATCCAGGGGGTGGAAGCTCAAACACTCCCGGCTCCACGTCTGACCCAGACTGCTTTGAGCCAAACCAGTTCAGGGCAGATGGAGAGGGTGAGCATGTCAGGTCACATCATGGCTGCAGTGATCACTTAGGTTTCTATGACTAAAGGGCCTGATCTGTCAGGTGTTTTATGATCATCTAGACCCTTACATCAAGAACTACCTGAGGCTCTGTCTCCACTGATGGACTAGAACCAAGCTCAGCTATGAGCTCAGGTAGTCCTCATTCTTAAATAGAGTACAAGTGGACAAAGATACTAGACCTGACAAAGTCCTCAATCTGAACTTGATCAGAATCTCAGTCCACTTTAGTGCCAAATAATTAACCTTTTAAAATATGACCCACCAGGCCCCATCCTCTTCTTCACTAATACTCTGCAGGTTTTTGTGCACATGTGAGGGCCTCTTGAGCTCATGAGCACCTTGTAGTCTGTCCTGATGTTGGAGCAGACCTTCAGAAAGGATCAGAACTTGTATTGAGGGTTTCAGAACCAGAATTTGGTTCAAACCTTGACTGGGAGTAGGACCTGAAATGGCTTTAAAGTTTTCAGACATTTCAGAGCCTATGTCGGGTTAGAATCAGGATTATTTAGAGATGGGGTTAGAAGCTGGCTGAAGTTAGAGTGAGTTTAATTAGAAACTAGGTCAGACTCAGAACCAGGTTCAGGTTTAGAAGCTGGGTCCTATGTGGTTACAGTTGAATATAGAACATGTGTGTGTGTGTGTGTGAGAGAGAGAGAGAGATATTTTGGAGGGAAAGACAAACTCATGCTGATGAGCTGATCAGACAGTATAATCAATAAGATGCCTCCTTTTCTTGTACTGTATATTTAGCGGTTTGTCATCAGCTGGTAGTCACACA
The DNA here is from genome assembly GCA_028564865.1 of Zenarchopterus dispar. Taxonomy (NCBI): domain Eukaryota; kingdom Metazoa; phylum Chordata; class Actinopteri; order Beloniformes; family Zenarchopteridae; genus Zenarchopterus; species Zenarchopterus dispar. Next base: position 2,878 of record JAOWBL010005088.1, on the reverse strand, counting down.
AGTTTGTTCAACAACAAAGAATGTGGAACTGAACTATTTCAAGTATTTTTGTACTGAAGTTGCGGACGGGAGAATTCAGAGGGACGACTGCAGCAGAATCACGACCCGTTCAGCTAAAGACGAACACACAAAGGAGGAGGATAGGTATTTTTATTTATTTATTTTAGCCATTTCATGTTCTAAAACAAAAATATGACTAAGATAAGTAGATCAGGTTTTTTTGTATTCATTTTCAAAAAGTTTAGCTGACATTTGTGAGTGAAGTGGTTGTCTGTACCCCCTCGAGTGGGTTTGAGAAGAGACAGGTGGGTTTAAGCGCGATCTGCAGTTTGGCTTGCTATTTTTAATCAGCTCACTCTTTTTCTCAGTGTGTCACTAAGATTGTATTTTTGTGATGATATAAGAACCTGTAAATGTGTCTGAATAAACCCAGTTGCAACAGATGTCACTTCTTAGTTTTACTGCAGGTTGATGGTTCAATTCCCATATCAGTTGCAGCAGAGCTGCCAGGACTGCAATTTAACATTTACTGGACAATTTTCACAGTTAAAAGCTGGAAATTGAGCATCTCTCTCCATCAACCATCAACTTCCAGTGCTCCAGGTTTGGGTTTTGGGGTAGAACCTGATCCAAAGAGATCCAGACATCTCTCTACCAGTCACCACCTCCAGGTGTCAAACTCTGGTCCTCAAGAGCCACTGTCCTGCATGTTTTAGATGTTTCCCTGCTTCAGCACACGTGATTCTAATTAATGGTCATTAACAGGTTGTCATCAAGGTCTGAACAAGTCTGTAAATGACACAGTCATTTGTGTCATGGTGTGAAGAAGCAGGGAAACATCTAAAATATGCAGGACACCAGCCCTCGAAGTTTGACTCCTGTGAGCTAGGTACTGAGGTGTTCTCAGGTCCACTGTAGCTTTGCCTTGCATTCATGCTGATCAAATCTGTGATGAGCCAATATCAAGGGTGGGTAATACTGGTCCTCAAGGGCCAGTGTCCTGCACGGTTTAGATATTTTCCTGTTCCAGCACACCCTGATACAAATGACTGTCATTCACAGACTTCTGCAGACCTTGATGACATGCTCATTATGACCTTTAATTAGAACTAGGTGTGTTGAAGCGGGGAAACATTTAAAACATGCAGGACACTGGCCCTCAATGACCAGGATTGTCCACCCCTGCCCAAGATAAATGTCATGAGACTGGACAATTCAGCTGCAGCCACTGCATCAGGTAGAAGCTGATGATCTGGAAACAGTACAGCTGGTGTCAAAATCTTGATATATTGGAAGTGTTTCACAAAAAATCTCAGTCACGGATTACAGTTGCCCATGTGTTTATGTATTTGGTGATAATAGTACATGAACCGAGTGTGAAGACAAGACCATGTCATCCTGACCAACCAGCCTGCAGGAGTGGTGCTTATTAGTCAGGGGGAGGGGCAACATCTCCAGCTTCTTCTGGGCTAAGTGAGTAAGAAACAGGAGGATATAGATGAGAACCACACCCCTTTTCAACAGTATCCCCGCCCCTTTTCAGATGAAACTATCCCATCAGATTTGACACATCAGATGAATCAGAAATTAATCAGATCCCATCAGATGGTACGCAACTTTTAAGGTGTTCTTTAACATAAAGGTGTCAAATAAAACTGCAATGCTGAATTGATGACTCGACAGGATGAAATCAGGTGCTGTCACTGATGATCAATAATCACCAGTGTCAATAGAAAATCTTTCAGTTCCCATTGCTGATGTTCACAGGTGTTCATATCCACACATCTGTAATGCCCATGTTGATGTTTGACCCAGGTGTTGTTTTTTAGTCACCTATCATATTTTTTGTTTCAAATAAGTTTTTATTTTCTGTTTTTGTTTTCTGTCCAGTGTAATGGGTCCTTGTGAGCTAGCCTTTAAATATCTTACCCTTTTCTGTGTCTATTTTGGAGGCTCACTCTGGTCACAATCTCTGTGACGTTATCCACAGGTTTTTGGAAGAGGACTCTTGATGCCAGTCAAAAGTGATCTGATCACCTTCCTAATGTGAGCTGATTCCGCCCAAACCCAGATGGTCAAGAAATAAACAAATAGGTGGAACTAAAGAGACTGGCAGGAAAACTTGTCATACCTCAGGTACTAGCTACTTTGGCTTAGCTTAACTCATGCTAATCTATTACACAAAATAATGCTAGTTCACAGCAGGGCACATTACAGGGTACATTAAAATTTCCTGTAGAGTCATCATGGATATGAAATCTAATGATGTTTTTGTACCAGATTATAAATACGTTTCTTTCTGATGTAAAGTTGGACATTTTAACATGGAGGATAATGTAGATCAGGGGTCGGCAACCTTTTTGTCATGGAGTGCCAGTTTAAAATTTTCTCATCAATGTGTGTGCCATTATGCAAGTTAAAACTATGACACAAAATACAAAAACACTTCCAACATACCTGGAAATTTATTCCATTCAGATAAAGCAGATACAATCATATCTTTAAAGATATTTATCTGTAAACAACTCCAAAAAAGTCCATATCTATCAAAAACTAGTGCATATCATAACAAAGCAGCCATAAAAATAGGCTACTAAAAGTTAGAAAGTTAGAAAACAAGAACTACTACACCTGTCTAATAAAAAAAGAAAACAAGGAAGAAAAAAACGGTAATGGCAGCACTATATTGGTTATAAAAAAACAATAACAGTACTGTAATAAAAGATAAAACAGCAATAACAAAAAAATAGACATCAACATTTCATACAGCGATAGCTTGCTTCCGTCCCGTGATTTTTAATGGTGGTAAAATCTTTGAGGGAGCTAGCTTGTTTATCATACCTGGACACGGCACGTTTAATTGACGCTGCTTTGTCTG
>JAOWBL010005087.1:0-10521 GCA_028564865.1 Zenarchopterus dispar | reverse complement strand
AAACTGGAAGAGTGGCTGCAGCAGATCCCTGGAACAACCTCAGACATCTCAGTCCAGAAAAGTGCAGTGTTAGGAACTGCGCAGAACCCTCAAGCTCCCTGGCCTCTGGTAGAGGACCCGAGCTTAGAAGGGACACAAGTTTTTTTTTTTTTTCATATACGAGCTTTTTTTATAAACAAGTTTTTATATATATATATATATATATATATATATATATATATATTTGTAAAACCGGTGCGGTCCCAGGTTATTATCAGAGGGTATTTTACGATGGAGATGAACATACATAGTACTTTTTAGAAACAATAATACAAATTTTCTGGTTATTTTCAGTTTATTTAGTAAAATAAGAATTTCTTAAATTGTATTTGCAAGTTTTTCTTGGGGTCCCTGCAAACTACTGCATAAACAAAGGGAGGAACTAATTACAAATTTGCTGCAGCTGTCTTATTGTAATCTCTCTTGCTACTGGTCTCTCAACCACTGTCCTGCATGTTTACCCACAGCTGAACAGAAATCACACACCGCCACAGTGAATGTTCAGCAATTCGATGCAAGTTTTGAGCAATAGCTTAATGTTCTAAGCTTAATGTTCTGCATGAGTGTTTTTGTATTTTATGTGGTCTGTAATCCTGGTTTGCTTATCATCAAAAAAGGAAAGGAGGAACAATACTGAAATTGTGGCTTAAAAGCTTTCATTTTCAGTTCCTGCATTAGGGTTTAAACTGATTTGCAGCTTTCCAACTTTTCATTTCTTGACCAGGTCAGTACAGGCATATGTCAACACTGCTGGTTTATTTCCTCACCTTATGGCCCTTTTTGTTCAATTGGCCCCATGGGAAATCTCTTGCTGTACCATATTGACTAGAACCTCATGCTTCAGGAGTGTAGTTCTATTTTTGCTGACTCATAAAAATAATATAGAGGCTCTGCTGGCATCAGCTGAACATAATTCTATTAGGACACCCATTTGTTGCTGGGTTTTGCTGCAGCTTCATTCAGCTGTCTAAATAACCCCTTCATTTATTTTAGTGCCCTGCTGGGAAAAAGGGCACCACCTAAGCACTCAGGATGATACTCCGGAAACCAACCTATCAGAGCTCAAGCGACAGATTGAGCTGGTGCATTTTCTCTCTTCCTCCTCCTCTGTTGCTTTTGCCTCCACTTTTGTTGCTAATGCATGAGATGTTCTCTCGTTCTCAAGCTGCAAATGGAGCTCTCAGCTGCTGGTGCTGCTTTTAGAATGATTTAGAAGGCTGTTTCTGAATTTTCTGTCTCATAGCTCTGAGATAAATATTACTGCATGAGTCACAGAGAATTTTAGCTTATTTCTGTGTTCAGAAGCAATGTGTGCAAAATTAATGGCTTAGTCTGGCCCTTTTTCTTTTCAGTCGATGTGAAGAATGCTACTTTATCATTGTGTATCAATAACAAAATAGATTTGATGACTTCTCTTTGATCCTGAGTTTCATTAACATTAACTGGTAATTTCACTTCAGAAATTTCGTAGGGTCTGAGAATTTCTAATTTTCTATTAACAGGTTCTCAAAAGCTCAGAAGTTTTTCTTTTCTTGCCTTCTTTTCCCCTGCTGTCTCTGATTCATCACTGCTAATGGGGGCCCCGAGGAGTAAATGATTTGGCTCATACTTCAAGTAACCCGTCATCATCCAGAACTTTCCAGTGCAAGTTACTCCAAATGTGATATAAACATCTACAGGTCTAATGGCTGTTGTTGGCTTTTTCAAGGCAATAAAGCCAGCAAACGTACATCTGTTCACTTTCAATTTCAACCATTTTTCACTTGCATTTACTACCCACTTTACCCCCACTCTCTCTCTCCCTCCCTCTCTCTCACTCACACACACCCACACACATATACAAATAGATGAAAAATAAAAGAGAATAAATGTAATCGAATACAGCTAAGAACACATTCTGGTTCCAGACATGCCAATCGAACATTTCTAAAGTGTTCTTATCAGACTTTCTAATTTTTGGTTCTAGTTTTAGGTATGGCTTTCGTACACTTACACTTTATTCTTGTTATTTCTTTATTTTTCTTAAGGACATATTAAAAAAACCCTGTCTAATTCTAACAACAATTATTTATACTAATTCTCCTTCTAGAAGTAGTGCCAATGCTGTGTTAATAGTTGTCCTCACTTCTCAAATGACAAATCCTTTCTCCACTATTAAAAATTCTGTGTTCCAGGCTCTTAAATCCCACCTTAAACCCCTGCTCACATGTCGAAGCTGACTGGAAAACAGTTTAGCTTAAACAGAAGCAGCATAGGTTTCATTGCAGCAGATATACATGATGTAAGATGGTGGAGATTTGCAGAAAAATAACCAAATTAAATTGTTTATTTGGACAATCCCCTGAGTAGATGAAATGATACAGTGGAAGGTAATAAACTAATGAATTTTAGGTTAACAGCAAATATGGAATTGTTTCCTGTTGTTTAAAACTATGACAAAAAATATAAGTTTATGAGATCATGTTTGCCATTTTAAACTATTGCAAAGGAATATTTTCACATCTTTTTACCATAAATTAGATACAGTTTGCCCAAGCAGTCTTGATAGTTGATGTGTATGTTATGTATTCATTCATCGATCCATTGTCTATAATGTAAGATCTTTGGGGTGTATTATTATGGGATAAGAATTCCTCATGCTTTCAACTGTTGATGACAGAAAAATCTAGGTGATCATTTCGAATCAATTAAACAAGTTCATGAGTATTTTCGCTTCCATTAGCAAGCAAGAGGTTAGTGTCCATTGGAGTTTGTTTTTCCATGTATATTGTATTCATGTTTCTACAACTGGTGCCAGATTTGTGGCATCTCTTTTTGGGCTGGTATAACAGCCAAAGAGTTCTGAAACTGAAGCACAGTTTGAAAGGCTTTTCTTTTTTTTCTAATTTTCTAAAGCCAACTTTTCATTCCTGTCACAACCAGGAAATTTATTTACAGACCCACATGGTTATTGTTATCCCCAGGTGGAATCAGCACATTCTCAAGGATATTAAAGCTGTGATACTTTAATGAGTAAACCCAGAGGAGCACGCAGCCTTGATGCACTGTAGATGTTGTGTTGAAAGATAATAATGAATTTGTTGTATTACATCTCTCCTCACCCTTTGACTTGTTCACATTTGACCTACAGTAGATTATATGCTCTGTATTAGAATCTAACAGCTCATACTTCCAGTAATACAGAGTTCTAGAGTTAGATGCCAAGAATTAAAGTAACATAATGTTTTTAACTTTTACATGCACTAGTCTGCAATCTTTTGTAAAGCATAATCATGTAAAGCATGTAGGTTTTTGCTGGGATGTGAAATGTGCTCACTAGAAATAATGCTCATGAGGGCATTTATTGACTTAACTCCTTATAATTATCTTTGAGGAGTAAAGAACATATCAACATAAGGACATACTTCACTAAACACAGTAGGGAGCATACTTTCTATTGTAGAGCCACTGGGAAACTGTTCTAAGAAAATGTCTATTATCATTTGGAGGAATTGATAGAGCACCACTTTAAAGACACTTTATGTCAAGAGTAAGACCTGACATAATATACTTACTGGCATTTCAATAGGCATACCTTTAACTGGCCAGTTAAATCTTTACCATGCAGAAATTAATTCTTCATGGTACACGTTTATTTTACTGATAAAGATTGTTAAAAAATCTTGGTCCATGTTGACATGATGATAGTATCACACAGCTGCTGCAAAATTGTTGGCTTTAAACCACATGATGCAAAACCGCTGTTCTACTGCATCACAAATGTGTTTTTAAAGACTGAATTCTTGTGACTATGGCAACCATTGGAGAACAGCAACCTCATTGTTGAAAAAGTCAATATGAGATGACTGAAGCTTTGTGACATGGTGCACAAAGCTTGTGCAGAATGGACGTCACCATCAGGAGATGGGTACACAGTCATAAAGGGATCGATATGGTGAGCAACAATATTCAGTTAGGCTTAGTGATCTACCAATGATGTGGGGGAAATGTCACCCACATAATTGCACCCCGCCAACAAAAATCATGCTGCACTGTTGAGAAAAGACAGGATGAATCTATGTTTCATGTTATTAATTGGCAAATTCTCACCCTGGAGTTCAAACATCACAGCTGAAACCAAGACTTGTCTTCACAGGGACAGCATTTTCACAGTCTTCCATTGTCCAACTTTGGTGAGACAATTTCAATTGTGCCCTTAGTTTTCCCTTCTTCGCTGATAGCACTGGCACTGATGTGGTCTTCTGCTGCTGTAGCCCTTCTGTTTGTAGGGTTCAGCATCTTGTGCCATCAAAGACTGTCCTTGATTTTAATGAGTGTTTTTTGTTTTTTGTTTTTTTTTTAGTTAGTGTTGCCTTTCTAAGATCTCAAATCATTTCTGACTATTCTCCTCTGACCACTGATATTACTTACACACTTTTATCCAGAGAAGTCCAACACACATGCATAAAGTCTCTTCACTGGACCATAAACCAACTGTGTGTTAAAACTCTGGCATATCAAACTATCTCATATGCACAAACTATGTGATTTAAGTGACATTCAAGTCACTTAAATCACATTTGTTTCCTGGGCAAATGCAGTTTGAACTCCAGCATGCCTCTTGATTTATGGGCCAGAATTCATTCATCTGCTGTCATGTGGATGGGTGAGTAAATATTTGCATCAACAAGCAGCTAGAAAAATGTAACCAATGAAATGGTTAATGGGTGTTTTTTCAATAATGTGTTTTGAAGATTATTGCAAATATATCTTCCAAATCTTAGCAACATAACCTTTTAACTTTATTTTTAATGAAAAGTTGTGTCCAAGCCTTTTGTTGGCATTTGATATTTTTAGCACTTTCTTCTTTTGTTAATATTAAGATAAGAGATAAGACAAGCAAAGACTTAACTGATCGCTCATGATAAATTTTTGTGAAAGCAAAACAGGACAATGACTATATAGTGCAAAACAGATTAAAAAAACCAAAGGGATCAATAACATATAACTATATAAAGTTAAAATAAAAAACAGAAAAAAGGGTACAGTGAATTGGTTCCCTAACCATCTTTACGTTTAATATATTTCATAAATACTGACAGCCTCACTAAATTATCATTGACCATGAAAAAGAAATAGACGATTGGGAAAAAAAAGAAACACCCAGTATTCCATAGCAACAGTGCTAAGAAATGCCTATTTTAAGTAGTCTAACTATAGCTTAGCTTTTCTTTCTAATCTTATATTTTATTTTTCTTTCTTTCTAACTATGGGTAGCATTTCTTCTTGTACTGAGCACAGCACTCTTTCCCTGATGGAACTACGTCATGCAATCAGTGTTCCATACATGAGGTAAGAAAACATGATGTTTGGCAGCTGTTGCAAATGGAATTTGATGTGTACAACAAGAAAATAGAGAGGGGAACACCGTTCCTTGTGGATCTCCTGCGCTGCACCACCTCATCAGACAGACATCTGTAAAGCCTGAACTAATATGGCCTATATGTGAGAAAGCGGATGGTCCACAGCTGGCTTTCAGCTTGCTGCTGATCCCAGCTCCCTTGAGCATCTCCTTCAGCAGCATCAGCTGTATTGTGTTAAAGGGACTTGAGAAGTCAGAGATGTGACCCTTGCAGTGCTCCCAGGCTCCTTAAGGTGTTGAAGGGATCTGTGTATCAATTAGATAGAAGTATCATCCATCCAAATGCCTTCTTTTTATGCAAATTGCAGGGGGTTCCGCAGTGCAATCACCCATGGGTGTAACTTGGCTTTGAGACATAAGTGGGGATGGAGTGGGGTACCTGTTTTTTCTTCTCTTTTTTTCTGGTGCTACTCCACCTCCTTTGTCCTCTGACACCACAAAAGACACAAACGCATCAATGCTGATGATAAAGTTAAACCATATAAATATATATGAAACATTTTAGTGCAGGCCTAACTACTGTGTTCACCCCATACATTCACGCCTTTCTTTCACTGTCAAGAAGTCACTACTCACTACCACATACCACCTACCTGTAGACCTCACATTCTCACATTCAGTGTTTTCATGCAGCTCCATTTCATTTCCTATCAAAGAGGTTGAGTAATGATCATACTTTACCATTCACATTTTACATTAAAGATGTAAAATGCTACAAATTAAAGTGGACAGGGTTTCATGTATACATTTAATGATACAGTTTACTGAACAAGCTATATCTGCATTCTTTATTTTCATCCAAGAAAACAAACTCAGTTGCTGCTGTTATTGGAGTTTCATTTCGTTCTCAAAGTCCCATGACCGTGGAAAGTGGTTCAGTGATGGCAGCTTCTTTCTACTGATGTTGTTGAATGAACCGAAACATGAAAAAGATGACTTAATGCAGATGGCTGCAGCTTCATGAAAGCAGTCTTGTCTTGCCCTGTCTTTCTCCTCCCCTGATGATTACTTGCTATTACAAAAAAAAATTAACTTAAAAATAGGGGAATAAGAACAGGACTTTGACAAGTGGGGAGGGGAACCTATCCCTCCTGTCCCCAGTGGAAATTAAGCAAGCCGCCTTAGAAATAGCTTCAATCCAAAAGCCATTATGGACTTAAACTCACAGTAAAAGTGCTTGATATCATCAATATTATGTCATTCCCAAGAGATGAAATACAGATCTTAAGTCAACCAATGCATTATGTACACTGAACAAGTACAACCTCTGTATGCATTTTATGTTCCAACATATATTTATAATATACAGCTTATTACTTTCTTTTTCTCATCCCTAATACTGAGCTGACAGTACCTTTCAATTGTGTTGTACCTCTTATCTTATCACAAGGTGTTCAGTACAAGCCTCTTTATTTTCTTCATTACTGACGAGTCCTTATCACTGATGCTAGACATTTTTAGAAGACTAAATTCTACGTTTTGCACCAAAAAGTCCTGACATAATTGGTCTCACATTTTATCATTTCAACAACAATTGTTTTTGTTTGTTTGTTTTTTTGTTTCCCAAAACCAGGTGCAAACATCCAAAGTACCAGCTGTCCCCCTTCTGATTCCATGAACCACTTGGAAGTGATGCCTGTTAAGGCCATAAAAAACACTGTACTTTTCACCAGGTTTCCCTTGCATCAGTAAGTCTGAGCAGTGTGGTCAATAAATCAGAACAACAGCCCAGATCATTCGTTGCCTTCTGTGGGTTCCTGGTGCTCTGTTATTTTTATCCCCCCGAGTGTCTCCATCATGCCCATCTTCATCTGAAAACTCCACGTAAATATTGATTCCAACCTGCGTTAGCTCAGCTGGCAGCCAAGAACACTGATGTTACTCAGAAAGCTTTTGACAGGCACTGATAAACAGCATGTGGCTGAGCTGAGTGCTGGGCTCTAAAGAATTCCACATTTTGTGCAAAATGATAATTTGACATGATGAAAAAAATAAAGCTTTGAAAATGGGTACTGCATTTTTATTGTGACTTTTAGGGCAGAGTTTCTTTTGTTCCCTGATCTGGATTTTTTTTTTTATAATGACAAGCTTAAACACATCCATGTTGTTTTCTTTTTTTCTTTCTCCCTTTCTTTCTCTGCTGTTTTTTTTTTTTTCTGTGGAGGTTGGAGCACAATGTTTGGTTTCACAAAAGATAAAGGCAGGGAAGGTTCCTTCTCTTTCAACCCACTCTTTTGAGTGCACTGACATATCGATCCTCAAGCACTGAAACCTGGCCAAAGACATATGTCCCTTCAACTCATCATTTACCCTGGTTTCCATGGTAACCCTAGGCCATGTTTACCTCAGTCTCGAAGAAGCCTGCAGGATTCCCCATAGAGCCACAGGTGTGGTAATGTGGCATTGTACCTCTCCACCCAGTCACCAATGTCTGTTTGTTTTCCACTATAAAAAAAGAGAACAGAGAGAAAACTTCAGCTACAATTTGTTTCCTTTGACTGTTTTGTTCAAGGTGATCCTGCTGATCACCTTGAACCTTGATTTCAGCATCAGAGATATGCTTTATTGTCCACCTTTTTTGAAATTTTGTCTGTAGTCCAAACATTTTTCTCTTTTTCTGCTGGTCAAGCACAAAACTGTTTGTGACAATATTTTTTCCTTGAGGAGCTGCTTGAAGAATTAAGTGTTTGTACTCAGTTCACATTTTGATGAATGAGGACCACAAGTAGGGCATGCTCATCATTCCACTAAATTCCTTCACAAAAACAATACCAAGTTAATATAACATGGTCAAACAACTTTGGTTTCTGTTGTTAATGAGTATAATTAAGTCAGCCTACCTGAAACACCAGAAACAAGTACCAGAAACAGCGGTGCCAGCACACCTTTGTTGGCAGGGAAAAAGAAAAACCGGCAGAGCCTTAAAATGAAAGCAATAACCCAAATCTGTTTTTATTTATTTATTTTAGGTTATTCTTTCTTTTAATGTGCAACATCTCCATATGTCATTTGACTGGAAATGCAGCTATAAAAAAAAGCTTGGCTTGATACTGTATTTCAGAAAGGTCAAAACACTCACAAAGCTACACCCCCAATTCTTACCTGCCTATTAAATCAATAGTATCTCTTCAATACAACTGCACACATTCCCCCCAAGGTCTACTTTGTCATAAAAGATTTTCAGCACACAGAATGTGGTATAAAAGAAAATGGATTTTAGTGCAGTCTCTGGTCCCCTTTGACTACAGAAACACAAAAAGCTACTTTTAAGAAAGGACAACAATTTTATCTGGCTGCAAAAATATGCCTGTCATCTTTGGGAAAGCTATGGAAACTAAGGAACTAAAATGAAATAAAATTGTTGAAATGAAAAACCAAAGTCATTGTTTCAGTGCAAAATGCAGTAAAAAAAATTGTTTACTTTCTAGATTTTTTTAATGAATTTTCTTAAAAAAGGCTGCAGAAATGCCCCATCCTTCATAAATAAATAAATAAATAAAAATAATTTTGGCAGCTGTGTCTATTGTCTCATAAAGAAGTAAATGAAGTCACTCAAGCTGAAAGCTGATAAACTGTAGATGAGAAAACTTTATCAGTTAATATTGACAGTAACAATGATGTGCCGTCTTTAAAAAACTTTTTTTTTGTCTTCTTTGCAACAGCTCGAAATGCAGAAATTTCTTCTTGTTTAAAGGGAGTTTTTTCTTTCTACAGTCAATTACTGATATTCGTGTCTATTCCTGCAGTCATTTTTATCATTTTAAAAAATTTACATCAGATTACATGTCTAAAATTCAATCTATTAATACCCCTTAACCAAATAGATGAGAACTGACAGTTTCAAGAAAGAGACTGTCCAAGAAGTCAGTTATTTAATCTGATACTCTTTGTTTTTGTATTTTTTTTAAAATTTTTCCTCTTAACACAAAACAGAATAAAAATTAATGTGGGGAGTGACGTGGGTCTGTATGCACCCAGCACTGAAATAAGTATTTTCAATCAGAAGTTGTATTGTCTTTCTCACAGCATGAACTCCACCCGCTTGTGACCACATACACCCCAGCATTGAAGTTCATCTCCCACGAGCCATTCTCAAAGACAACATAAAGACATAAAGCAAGCATCACTCTGACTAGTCAATCAGCCCATCCCCCACTCCACCATTCCCCCATCCAATCAATCCAGTACTCAACTTGAGAGCGGCCTGAAAATAGATTGTGGTTCTTTGTTCAGCAACAGATGAGCGTGCACTTAACTACAAGGATAAAATGAGCAACATTTTCCTAATTTTCTCTGCAAATGTACATCATGAGGGATGTATTCAGCTATGTTAACACTTACTGAACCTTTATTTGTTTAGAGTCCATTTTTCTGGCCTTCCTGGTGTTCACGCTATATCCCAGCACTATCCTAAAACAAAAATCACACTGCATATATACAACACATGGTATAACCAGAAAAACTCATAGGAAGGATTTCATGAAACAGCCATAATGATGTAATGCAGATTTTTAATAGGTTCTGTTCTCTCTTAGACAGATAGAAATGACACCTGACAGTACAAGTTGTTATGAATTTCTTTCCCTCCCTCAATTTATATTTAGTAAACATTATCTTTTTTTTTTTACCTTGAGGAAAAGTTTCAAAATTGTTTTGAAGGTTCCTTGACTTATAATTGGTAGAATGGTGCCTCTTTCAGTCCCACTGTGTGCCCCAAAGCCATGTTCTTGCACTGTGTTGCACTTGTTACTTCAGGTTATAAACAAGACACCCACATACAGATTGTCATAGCTGTCTTTCCACTTATTAAAAACACTTTACTATAACTTCCTCCTTTCAAGCAACAAATAATCCATATATTTTTCCCCACTCAGATCACAATCTTTATTTTAATCTCTATTCTTAGGGAGCAGAAAATGTTGGTGCATTTGCTGATATTTTACAGAAAGTCAGGTACTTTGGTGAGGTAAGTCTGGGGTCTTTGTGCTCAAACACACATTTTTGTGGAGATATTAGTCTGGATAGTTGGCACACAGACAAACATACTGACGAGGGGATTATAGCAATTATGACACCCCTGA
>JAOWBL010005086.1:0-10521 GCA_028564865.1 Zenarchopterus dispar | reverse complement strand
CGTCCTGCATATTTTAGATGTTTCCCTGCTCCAGCACACCCTGATACAAATGAGTGTGTCATTAATAGAGTTATGCAGACCTTGAGGATATACTGATGATGATCTTTCATTAGAATCAGGTGTGTTAAAGCAAGGAAACATCTAAAATATGCAGGACCCTGGCTCTCGAGGACCAGGACTGTCAGCCCCTGATTATAGGGGATTCATCCCACCAATGACAAAAGTAAATATATGCCCTTGCTATAAGTGTTGTAAAAAGGAATGTCAACCTTACAAAGCTTACTTTTTTCCTTTTGTAATCCACTGGAGTCCATCCCTTTATCAACTATCAATACCCTCTTTAACGGCATTCAGGGTCACAAGTGTCTGCTAAGCCAGACATAAATGAGTTAAATTCAGGATGTATACCTGTGTGCTTTATATCAATGCTGTGTGCACTTCAACACATTAAATATCTCAGGTTCGTACTATCTACACATTTCTTCTATTAAGTTAGTATTTTTTTCCTTTACATTGAAAATGTGCATTAAAAATATTCACAAATAGAAATGGTCTGTTTGAAGTAGACTAAACAGAGTGCACTTCCGTTGAGCAACAATCATTATGTATTCGTTCTGTCCGTAATTACTGAATATGTAACCAGCACAGCCATGTACACTAACAGTTTCACAACAAAACAACACAAATCGTCCAAATAGTTTAAAATAGTTTAAAAAATTGATGTGCTCTGAAAGTCAGTGTTGTCAATGGAAACGTAACGTACGCGCTGACGTATGTTGCGTCCGTTTGAAGGAAGAGTCGTCATCCTTTCTGCCGTAGAGCGGAACGGAAGTCTTTCGCTGCTCCACTTTTCCTATTGTCTTATCTTTCCAAGCCCTTTAATTCATCCTTTTTAATCAGCTATGACACGATATTCCTTTCTTCCCGTTGCTTGCATGCTACTTCTTTCTTCTCTAAGCGCCAGGGCTTCAGCAGACGGTTTGGTGAACGAAGATGTAAAGAGGACGGTCGATTTGAGCACTCATTTGGCCAAGATCACCGCCGAGATCGTGCTGCTTAACCAGGGACCTACTGCCGTTCAGAGCTTCGTAGTAGGCGTAGAGAAAGATCTAGCACCACATCTGGCATACATCGGAGTTTCGGTAAGTCAAAATGGGAAAAGAACGATGCTGTGCAGCTAGTTTTAGCCTGTTAGCTACTGTGTAGCAAGCTTGTAAATCGTGCATGTGTGGGCCACAGAAAACGTTGCAAGTCGCACGTGTCTGTTTATTCCTTGACGTTTTAGTTAGCAAAAGTGTGGAGGTTAGTGCCCAGCCATCTCACGATGCTGCTGTGCGTGCATAGGAGACACGAAAGAGTCGCTGCTAGCTCTGTAGCATCGTTCAGTTTGATTCAATGAGTTCCGCAAGCTTGGAAGTCAAAAGGCCTCTGTCAGTGGTACACGCTTTTAATAGTGGAGAGTTTGGAAATGCATAACACGATTGGCAAAATGTACTTAATAACTGAGGCCAGTCTGAGTAACTTTATGTTGAATTTGCAAATGAGACACGCCGACTTCCTTTGGTCTGTCAGTGGCTGAGCGACACGTACGCGTTGAGCAGCTCACTTCCGTGTGTGACGGTCCGCCAGATTCTGTGACTGTAGGTGGCGCTGTCGCCTCATTCAGCTCAAGTCCCCGCCGAAGAAAACGTGCTACGTAAAAGCCTCGGGAGTCGAGCGCAGAGGCACGATCCGTGGGAGTGGGGTTACACTTTGTATAGTTTTTTTCTTTATCGCGATGCCCGTGTACAGACGATCATTTTTCTGTTTATCTTCCACATTGGAAAAGCAGAATTGGAAAACGCGTTTTCCACTTTTTTAAGTCTTACCTCCACAGAAGCGGTGAAAGCCAAAGTGTAAACACTGGTTATCAAAAATAAAAGCAAGAGAGAGCGAGGTCCAGCAGCATTCCCCCCCAAAAAGTGGGAACCCCAACGCTTCATAGCCAGAGTAAAACATTTAAACATAATTTGATCATTTCTTCCAGAGTTGCCTATTTCCACAGACCTCCACTATAAACTCTGCCAGACTGAAGTTATTGTGTAATATATACTTATAAACAGGTAAACATAATGTAATGTCATTTTAGTGTTCTTCTTTATATCATTGAAATTTTACAACAGGGAATAAATAATTTCAGTTTAAAATACTGTATCTTCTTTATACATTAGAAGATCAGGGAATTTGCATGAATTTATTTGTTAGAGTTTTAGTCACTTTCCCTATCAGCACGATTTTTGATGACCAAGGTCAAAAACAGACCATCAGAAAATGTAAGATTTGTCCTTCAGTCCAGATGTAGATCACAGGGGTGACATACCGTAAAATGATATGAAATTAATGCACTTGGTAAGAGTGTCACTCTTATTTTCTAAATACCTACTGACATCTTTGAAATCTGACAGAGGATATTTATGGATAAGTAAAGTTCATTTAAATTTCCCCATCTTGCTTCTATCTTGCTGAAAAGTAACGTTCTAATTTCTTTCACGATTTCAACGGATACGTCACATCTGATTGAAAAGTCAAAGACATGCTTTGTGTTGGGTCTTTAGTTAAACCTTAAAAATATGTGGACATTTGTCTGGAAATGCAAGCATTAAATATATGTACAAAATGTCTATGCAGTGCTTTCTTTGAACATTTTTCACATTCCTGTTTTTTTCTGCTCTTTAACATAGTTAAACTACAACTTGCCTGTAGTCATTCTCAGGGTCCAAAAGGCCTACAGTTTGCGCCATTTACGTAGCATACTCCTCACTTAGAGGCAAAATGCGCTCTACTGCTCTGCAGAGAAAACAGTTAAAACAGTATTTTAAAACTTTTGGATATATTGCATTTACCATTGAAGTCAATGGACATATTCTCAAACAAGTGTGTGTTTTCATAGGTGAAGGGTGATGCAGAGGAGGATGGTACACTTGAGCTCCAGCAGACGACAGTTAAGGGCCAAAGGTATGACATTATTTTTATGGTGTTTTTATTTTTAATTAGGGGGTGTTGTGCCTATCAGTATATGCACAGAAAAAATGTTCCTCACTTTTTGATTTTCACAAAGAACATTAATAATGCCCTGAATTAGAAATGATATATTTGTGGGCTTACTATTTGCATGATGGCTGGACTGAACAAACATAAAGGACCAGTTCCGCTGTCAGGAACAGGTTTTGCTGCTCTGCAGTTGAAGTCTGGAAACCGGAAGTATACTACAATGTGGAGTCAGTTGCCTACTGCCTACGTTTAATCAATTGTACATGAAAAAAGTGGTTTTATATCCATTGAATAATTATATAATAATAATAATAAAAATAATATTCACTCTAATAAAAAAAAGGATATCTCTTAAACCTTACTTGACATTGTAGTATTTGAAAGGGTGATGACCTAACTTCATCTCCACTTTTCAGTCAATCCCCAACTCTGACTTGTGCTGGAATCATGATTATTAGGGCTGTACAATAATATGGAAACATACAACAGGTGATATTATGGTTGAAAATTGCAATGCAAGTATGACTTGCAACATATAAACCATTACTTGATGAATGGTGTTATTGTCTTCCTGCTTTGCAGCTAAAACTGACCCTTGATAGCCCTCACACACAATCCAATAAATACCATTTCTATCCCAGCATTGTTTTTTTTTCTTTTCCAAATAAACAAAAAGAAAATGAGACTCTGCAACTTCTTCAACATCTAAATTGGCGTCTGTGGCAGTAAAGCATCATCTGGCTGGAGTTTGCATTATTGACAATTAAAGTGTGAATGCATGTCACTTGGTATAATAGACTACCACTTATTGTGATCATTTTTGTTTTAATTATATTATTAATGTACATTTTGATATTGACTATACACTTTCTGATATATTGTGCAGCCCTAATTCTTGACATGAACTAACACTTCAAGTTACACAGACTAACAAGACGTGAAAAGACATCCTAATAGCGTCGATAAGGGACCAAAAAATGTAATATGAAATTGCAATTTAAGTAAGAGTGACAACAGGAACACCACAATACAATATATAGCTAAACTTAATGTCGCCAAAACTTCCACACAAGATCATGCCTGTGCCCATGTCAAACATTAGTCCTCCATCTGGTAGGCTATAATTAAGGTCTGCAGTTGTGCAGGAGCCAGTAGATGGGATAGGTGCAGATCAATTGTCCAGCTTGTGCATAGAGTTTTCAGCTGGTCAGTTAATCTGCACCTACTCCCCACAACTGCAGACTTTAATCATAGCCGACCAGAAAGAAACCATGAGAATACATGTGCTGGGTCTGCACATGGGTGTAGACCCAGCAGTACTGAGACTTTAAAGGCAGTGGAAGTGCATTAAGGATGTGAACACAGTGAGAGGGGAAATGCCAGTACTACTGCTGAATATTTTGATGGCAAAAACCCAGGATAGAAGCAATATTCCCCCCAGTAGATCAAATCCAGCCAGGTGTTATGGCTATTATAATTACTGTTGTGCATGCTGTAGTAGTAATAATATAAAATGTGCATGCTTCCATGCTTTTATTCATGTGATGAATACTTGTACTCCAATTATTTAGTTTTGTTTGTCTTCAGTTTAGATATAGCACTTGTCATGGCACTAAATGAGACTAAATATTAACAAAATTGGTGTGCTGGGAGAGATACCTGTTGCTTTATGTTAATGAAATATCTTAGACCCTTGTGATAACTTATTTGGAAAATGTTTAAGTAAGCACTATAGACTGTAAAACAATGGATGAAGCATCAGGTCACATGACCCATTGGTTCTTAAAGCTGTTTTGCAACATAAAATCCATGTTGTTCCTTATCTGTTATTTCACAGTGGTGAGTTCTACAAAGTGCAGCTGCAGTCTAGTCTGGCTGCCGGTGCTCAGCTGAAAACAAAGCTGGAGATGACGTTTAGCCATGTACTGAAGCCTTTCCCCTCACACATCACTCAAGCCGAGCGCCAACTGGTGGTTTTCCAGGGGAACCACTACCTATACTCCCCATATCCCACTCGTAGCCAGACCACGCGTGTTCGTCTGGCCTCCAAGACTGTTGAGAACTACACAAAGCTGGGCAACCCAAGCAAGGTGGATGAGATTATTGAGTATGGACCCTTCCGAGACATTGCTCCATTCAGTGAGGTACAGCTCAGACCAGACCAGATGTGATTTGCTTCACGTAAAGTTGCAAAAAAGCCTGCTGACAAATTTTTCTTGTTCTCAACTGTTCAGGATACCATGAAGATCCATTATGAAAACAACACACCGTTTCTCACCATCACTAGTATTACTCGTGTTATTGAGGTGTCTCACTGGGGAAACATTGCTGTGGAAGAAACCATCGACCTGAGGCACACCGGAGCCATCCTGAAGGGCCCCTTTTCACGTTATGATTACCAGCGTCAGTCAGACAGTGGAATCTCATCTGTCAAGTCATTCAAGGTTTGATATTTTGGTGGTTGTGTGACTTCAAGTCTTGGTGAGGATTTTTTCTGACCGTACTGTCCCTCATCCACAGACCATCCTTCCAGCCTCAGCTCAAGATGTTTACTACAGGGACGAGATTGGCAACATCTCCACCTCCCATCTGCAGATTCTGGATGACTCGGTTGAGGTGGAGGTCAGGCCTCGTTTCCCCTTATTTGGAGGCTGGAAGACCCACTATATCATTGGATACAATTTGCCGAGCTATGAATACCTCTACATGCTTGGTAAGTTCTGATTATTCTGAGGAGAAAATATTTTAGGCCAGCGTAAGATGAAATTGAGAAAAATTAGACTGTTTAAGGAAAATAGACATAACTTTCCTGGCTAAAAGAAGAGCCCCATGCGAAAGCGCCTGAACTCTCCAGTCCTCGAGGGCCGCTGTCCTGCATGTTTTAGATGTTTCGCAGCTCTGACGCACCTGATTCAAATGAAGTCATTATCAGCTTCTCCTCAAGGTCTTCACAAGTCTGTTCACGACACAGTCGTTTGCATCAGGGTGTGATGAAGCAGAAAAATATCTAAAACGCCCAGGACAGCGGGCCTCGGGGACTGAAGTTTGACACCCCTGATCTAATGCATCCTTCCTTCTATGGACAGAACCAGTATTAAGTGTCAGCAAGGAAAATGCTTGCTTACTTCCATGATCAGCCAGACTCATTCTTCCTAATCAATAAATTCCAGGCGTTTATGCAAACATGTTCTGTCCTTTTATATCCTAGGTGACCAGTACGCCCTGAAAATGAGATTGATTGACCATGTGTATGATGACCAGGTTATTGACGACATGACTGTGAAAATCATTTTGCCAGAGGGTGCCCGGTAAGTGTTTGCAAAGGAAATTGATGGTATTTTGGGCTTAGGAAGAAATGGGTGGTTGGTGTATGTTTATTTCTAAATTTGTCCTGTCTTGTTTTTAATCAGAAATGTCCATGTGGATACACCATACAAAATTGATCACTTGCCAAGCCAGCTGCATTACACATATCTGGATACTTTTGGCCGACCGGTGTTGGTGGCCACAAAGATAAACCTGGTGGAGCAGCACATTCAAGATTTTGTGGTGAGACTCCTATGTGGGCATCTTCCAGTATTTAGAAACTGTTTGACCATTGTGATTCAAAACAAATTTCTACTATAGTGGGATTCATTATATGCAGAAATATTGAAGCCGAATAATTAGCAGTGTCGTTGGGAATTTTTTTTCACCGTTGTTTTTAAGCAAAAGCCGGTGCTGCATCATGGGACACATTGAAAACAATAAATGTTTCTCATGATTTTAGGATCTGAATAATTTAAACAATATCTTCTGAAAATAAGGTAGTAGCCCCTTTAATATTGGCAGATATTCTGCATTTAACACCTGGATGTAGCGTGTTGCCTGTCCTGTTTATATTAACTGACACGGGGTCGTGTGTTGAGCCAGCCCTTCCAGTAACTTGCCTGTAAGGGTTCCCTAAGTTGTGAGTGAGGACTAATATAAACACAACTGATTCACGGTGATGGCTCATAGATGAGATTTGTTGAGAACAAGACTAGGATGTTATATATTTATCCTAGTCCTGTGGTTATGCACGTATATATATTAAATATATAAAATTGCACGTTGCCTGTCTAACTTTTTGTTGGACAGGCAACGTGTGTATTTATTTATTTATTTTTGTTAAACTTTGATTTCTCACCAGACTTCAGCACAGACTTCTATGTTTTTGTGAAAATTGTGTATTTTCCATCACAACCAATGACCCTTTGTTTTTGTTTTTTTTTTAAAGGTTCATTATAATTTCAATAAGATCCTGATGCTGCAGGAGCCTCTGTTGGTTGTCGGGGCTTTCTACATACTCTTCTTCACTGTCATCATCTATGTACGTCTGGACTTTTCCATCACAAAGGTATGAAATATCAGATATTTAACAACCTGGTACATATATCCCTCACTTGTTATGATTACCTCATATAACAGCTAGTCCTCTTGTCCAGCACACGCATTTAGTTCATGTCACTTCTTGCACTTCTGTGAGATCTGCATGCATTTCTCTTGTTTCGTCCAGGATCCTGCAGCTGAGGTTCGGATGAAGGTAGCCTCCATCACAGAGCAGATCCTGACTCTTGTCAACAAACGTCTGGGTCTCTACCGGCATATGGATGAAGTGGTCAACCGCTACAAACAGTCTCGTGACACAGGGGCGCTTAACAGTGGTCGGAAGACGCTAGAGGCCGACTACCGCACTCTCACCAA
Source organism: Zenarchopterus dispar (assembly GCA_028564865.1). Taxonomy (NCBI): domain Eukaryota; kingdom Metazoa; phylum Chordata; class Actinopteri; order Beloniformes; family Zenarchopteridae; genus Zenarchopterus; species Zenarchopterus dispar. Next base: position 2,766 of record JAOWBL010005086.1, on the reverse strand, counting down.
TGAAATCAGCTCGCTGCAGGCTCGTCTTAAGGCGGAGGGGTCTGACTTGGCGGACAAGGCAAGTGCAGGGGAGTGTTGTCAACTTTGAACTTGGTGTACAGCACCACTAATTCCCTTCTCTGTCTCCTCAGGTTGGAGAAGTGCAGAAGCTGGACACCCAGGTGAAGGATCTGGTCTCTCGTTCCTGCCTGGAGGCAGAGCGGCTTGTGGCGGGTAAAGTTAAGAAGGAGGCTTACATCGAGAGTGAGAAGACACTGACCAGCAAGAGACAGGAGCTCATCAACCGCATTGACAGTCTGCTGGATGCTCTGTAAACTATTTGGCATACACACACCCACTTACTAAGACACAAGCCAGTTATTTGTGTGAAAATTAAATGAAATGTGACACATGCTTATGCATCTTTTTCTTTCACCATCCTCACATTCACAGACGGACGGTTAACGTCTCCCTTTTTATAATGGGTTTATCTTAACGTGCCCCTGTCCGATAAACTTGTGGTCACTGCTTGTCCACTGTGTATTTGGCTCCAGAGCAGCTGGAAGTTTTGGGTTTTCGTCTTCATTTCTTAAGTTGAGTTGAAAACCATCAAACATTGTCAGACCTTATGTTTTCATATTCAAGTCTGGACTTCTTTTGACTTTGAAGTGTGCTTGGTAAAGGAAATGTTTCTGAAATGAATAATAGAAGGCACCACTTGTTTTCAGTCTTGCGTCTTTACTAAAAATCTTTTTTTTTTTTTTTTTTCTTGGTCAAGATAATGGTTCCCATTAATCTTCTGTGCTTTTTGGCTGGGACTGACATTTATGTTTGAATTTCTGATTTCATCTCCAGTGTTTGTTTAAGATGTTCTGCTTATTTTCTACATTTTGTATGATAGACATTTTTCCCACCGAGATTAACACTACCAATCAGATTTGGAAAATTGTTCAAATTTTTGACTGGTTGTGTAAACAGATATGAAATGTGAGAAAAGGCATGTAAGATGCACAATAAAGATTTCTGAAGTGGGCAATGATGTGGAACAGTGTCAAATTAGAAATAAAGTTTTGAAGAATTGTAGTTTTGAATGCGATTCCCCTGCATCACCACAAGAGGGTGGTCTTGCATGTAGGACCACCACTCAATCATATGTCTTTTAAAACCCAGTCCACTGCATTTTGACAGTGTCTAATTGTAATTCTCTTGTGACAAAGATAAAAATGGAATTGTCATCCAAACATACCACAATAACATTGAACTTCTGAAGCACTGTAGTTGGTGCCTCTTCAGTGGCACCTCGGAGGGACTTTCCTATGCATTGTTGCATTCCTGTTTTGAGTGTAGCCCTATCTATCATTCCACGCCCCCAGACCTGCCTCCATCATAGTCTCAGCCCAGGATGAACACAAGAGTCAGTCTGAGGTCACTGCTTTCCCTCTGAGGTCCTCACGGGTGCCACCGGGTCATTTCCTGCTCCCTAACAACCTCACTCTTCTCACAATGATGCTGTTCACATATTGTATGTGCCATACAATAATCATTCTGAAAAAACTCAGCAACAAGAAAGCAAAGACGATGCCCATCAGTGCCGATGCTTGCTGATGGTGAGAGGCCACTCAATAGCATTTTTGTTCGTTTGTACTCAGCTTGAGTTTTTCAGAATTGCAGTCTCATTCTGTTCACTGTAGAACAGTGGGGCAACATCTCATCACATTTCCTTAGTCAAATGATATCAAGGCACTGTGACCAGGAATAGGGAATTTATTTGACAGAATTCAATCAGACCAGGCTGACAAGAACAAATATAAAAGGAGTGACCAAAAACAGATATGAAATAAGTAAATGAGACAAAAATTACACTGATATTAGAAAAAGATACAATAAATAAAAATGACATACCATTTAAACAGAAAATGATCCATATGAGATACAAAGTGATCAAATAAATATGTAAAAATGCCACAAAAGGGGAAAAGGTGAAAAATAGGGTGTGAAATTAGTAACCCAAACCAAACAACCAATGAGAAAGAGCTAAATTAAATATAAAACAACCAGCATAATGAATCAAAACAGTCATAAATACACGGCAGGGCATGTAAATCATAGCTGATGAAGATATATGTGCAGATATTGCATACACAAACAAATTTAACAGTCTAGAGACAAAATATATATATTTAAAAATCTGTTATCAGTGCACCCAACTGTGCTCTTGCAACTCAATTCTCCCCATGCAGTACCCTCCCAGGTTACATGGGTCTCTTGACCCCCATAACCTGTGATTAGAAAAGGATTGTTCATTTTCTAATGAGGTCACACCCACTCAGACCTCTCTGGACTTCGAGTCACTTCCATCTGCCTTTTTTGTTTCCACTCGCTCCTTTAATCCAGTGTTTCCCAGTCCTGGTCCTTTGGACCCCTTGTTGTGCATGTTTTCGATTTTCCTCTGCTTCACCACAGCCTGATACAAAAGACTGTGTCATGAACAGACTTGTGCAGACCTGATAACAAATGATGACCATCAATTAAAATCAGGTGTGCTAAAGGAGGAAAACATCTAAAATGTGGAGGACAGAGGGTCCTAAGGACCGGGATTGGAAAATGCTGCTCTAATCTGGAGGTTCTAGTCAGGGGTCACCAACCCTGGTCCTCAAGAGCTGCTGTCCTGCAGGTTTTAGATGTTTCTCTGCTTCAACACTCCAGTTAAAGGTTGTCATCCAGGTCTGAACAAGTCTGTCAATGACACAGCCACTTGTATCATGGTGTGAAGAAGCAGGGCAACAT
>JAOWBL010005085.1:0-10521 GCA_028564865.1 Zenarchopterus dispar | reverse complement strand
ATATATATATATATATATATATATATATATATATATATATATATACATAACTTTGGGATGATTTTTATGTTCTTGCAACATAAAGGGGACCTTCACAATGCAGTAATTACATGTTGATCCATTGGTAAACTTGTGTGAATTTGCATTTTATTCCATTCATCCTTATTTGTTTTCATAAAACTATTAGTATGGAAAAGAAGTGTTTTTGTAGATTAAAAAAAGGTTGAAAATGTCTTCCAAACTATTTAAATTGTCATTGAAGTCATTTTACTAAATACCAAAGACATATTGATTAATATTGATTTCAGTATTTGAGATGTGCACTAAGTACCCCCACAGTCACCATTTCGTCTCCATGGGGACTGCATTCATTTTGTCTGGCCTGTATCCTTCTTTTGCCTCTCAATTCCCATCTCTCTGCGTTCATGCATTCTTTTCCTCTCCCACCCTCTTGTCCGAACATCTGATATTAAAAAAGGATTACTGAAAAACAACTTGGGTAATTTCCTGCCATCCAGAGAGCTCTTGCCCCGTTGAGAAGACTCACTCCCTTCTCTATCTCTATGTCTATACCATGCCAGCAGAGATTTGGAGGGATGACAGCAACAACAATGGGGGGAGGGTAAAGTGGGTTCGGCAGAGAGGTAGCAGTCCATTTCTTTCTGTCTGCCTCTCTCACCCCCTCCATCCTCTGCCAGGAGAGATTCAGAGGGCAACAACAACAACAGTGGGGGTTGCTGATGGGAGGGGGCATGTGTGATAGAAGTGTGAATCCCTAAAGACCAACTCTCTGCCAAGAAAATGAAAGCAAGAAAAAAAGGGAGAGATAAATGGAAAGCATGGCATAGAAGAAAGGTGAAGCAGATGGAGAAGAGAGTGAACAGTGCTGAAGGACCACACTGTGGAGAAAATTTGGATTAAAATAAGCTCGCTGCTTATTGAGGAACATGAGCTCTCTTTTTCTTTTTTTTTTTGCTCTTTCTTACACCAAGAGATTGTATTTCAGTATGGTGTAGATGTATAATAGATATGGCAAATGAAAGATAGAATGGTGAACAAAAGAGATTTGTACTTTTTTAAAACCCAAAAACCTTTTACATTTCATTTTAGTCATAAAAGTCATAAAAGGTAAAGTGGCCCAGATCATGTAGGTGATCATTTGTGGGTGTATAAAATGCACATATAGTAAAGTGTTTTTAAAACTGATCCTGGTGTCATAAAAAAGGGTTAAGCTTTTACCCAAATGACTTATTATGCAACGAAAACAGCTCATTTCACAATGTCAGTAGACTGTAAACAGAGTAAAATACTGCCAGTTTCTATTTAAACCTCTTATATCTACAGTCTGTGATTTTTGTGCCAATAAATGCAGGTGACAAGAGATGCTGTCATTTTATTCCAAATAACAAGTTTCCCAACCCAAACCAATTTTGTTTGGTGCCTAAGTTACCTGTCAGAGAAAAGAAAGGAGTGAGGTCGATACCCCACCTGTGATCCTGCCTTTGGGTTCTACTCACTTCAACCCTCACACACACAAACACACACACACACACACACACAAACAGTACAAACCAATGGTGACCACAGCAAATGGTGACGTGCACGTTAGTGCTACAAAAAGGGTGTGCAGTACTCCCAGAACAGGACCCAAGTCCAGCAACTAGCTGGGGCATCCAACATCCCCCAGACCTCAAGGTGGAAATATTCCACTGTGGAAATTGGGTCAAAAATATAAGTCTGGAAATGAATATAAACCGAAACTAAACCTTGTGGCAAGAGGTTAGATCTGTTTATCCAGAATGATGAATGTGATTCCCACCCCTGTGATGGACTGGCAATTCAGGCTGTGCTTCTGGTCTGCTACCATCTGGAATAAGTTCAAACCCCTTTGAACCTGAATAGGATATTAAAAAAAAACATGGTTTTGAAAATTGATAGATGAATGAATGATGAATATGTGATTTATTCCATAATGCATTAAAAGGAGAGAAATCATATGAATCAAATTTTATGGTTCCCTCAAGAAAAATCTTCATTTATGGAGAATAAACCTTATTTCGACCCACATTTGCTAAATCCTCAAGTCCACTCATCCCTTCATACCACAGATTAGCAGTTTGCTATCCACATTAAACACAGATGTGGAGCATAATCATGGGTCAGACTGCCCCGGCCTAATGGTGGTGGAACAATCTGAGTTTTCATTTTTGATTTTATGTTGTTTTCAATTGGTCTTTTGTAATGATTTTACGCTCACAGCATCAGCAGTTAGCAGCAGTTAGGGTTATTTCATTGTCTCTCATTACAGGTAAGAGCAGGAGAGCATCTTTTACATGAAACAGCAAAACAAAGTATTAAGAGTGCTCTGGAAATGTTGACAACTTTCCTTTAAAACATGTTTCTAGCTGGAAAAGGAGAGCAGCAGGAGAGTGGAGAAATGGAAAGAGGGAGGGAGAGACTGTTCGAGAGAGGCAAAGAGGAGCAGTTGATTCATCCTCTATCTGTCATGTTTTCCTGCTTCTACTTTGCTATAAAGTACTGACCTTGATTCACTGGTTGCTAATGAGGGCTCACACACCCCACACTGTAATGCTACACGCTATAGGACTCTACAGACACAAATGCATTTATTACACAAGTGGCATAGTGCACTTCTGCTCCCTCATTTCAGTTACGCACAATATTTTCATGCAAAATGGCCTCTTGCACAATCCCTCCTTTATCCCTCACATTGTACAATATAGTCATACATGCTCACTGAGTCATACTGATCCACACACACTCTATAGCATGTACTCAGAATTGCAAATAACCTGGATGTACATATGCATAAATGTTTCATGTGAATAGTGATGTACTTCTCCTGCCTCAGACATTCATGCACTCAAGCATATGCGCACACTTCTCTAGTCGCAATGACTCTCATGGAATGTCAAACCCTAACCATTACTCAAATCCAGATCTAAACCTGCTTTTAGTCTGCTTCCAAATACCAAGTCTTAGCTCTCAGACAGCTCTAGGAATGTAGGATAATCATGCACATTCACCCTCATCCACATAGTCACAGACACATTTTTACACAATATACAGTATATGGTAAACAATGCATGCACTCTTTGACTGACAAGCAATATTTTATCCTGCCCTATGTGTCTTTATGCCATTTGCAAACACTCTTCTCTTCGTCCCCATCTTCTGCAACCAGTACCCACTCATCTACTATACCGTACTTTCTCTACAGCGTATGGGACAGCTGCCAAAGCGCCTACATACATCCCACTGCCCTTTATAATACACACATTGTGGCCAAATCCCCATGGTTGAGGAGTGGGCTGAAAAGCGCCTCACTGTGCCTGCGGTCTTTCGAGATAAGCCATTGTAAGCCTTTCTGTATCACAATATCGGCTCCCTCTTCTACAAGACGGGATATGGGTCATTGGGTCAAAGGGACAAAGTGTTGTGTATTAAACAGGAATTATGAATGTGCCTCCCTTTTCTTCTTGTCTATCTAATGCAGATAATCACCTGCAGATTATCCCTCACCCAAACCCGCCCTTAATCAAACTCCTCTTAGGGAAAGTAGACAATGTTTGTTGTCAAATTTTGTCGTGGCCTAAACATGAGTTAGAGGTCTGCTAAACATTGTCCCAGGGGACCTGTGAGATCTCCCAAAACAGAACTAGCAACAAGATGTGAGTGAAATAAAACAACATGGCCTGCTCTGAGGTCAGGTTAAGGGGGGTAGGAGGTGTGACAGTGACAAGAACACGATTACACACACAAGAAACGTCCTTCCAGATAAAACAGACGTATTTCAGATATTTGCCAGGGACTGATAACTTTTTCTATCTAATCATTTTTTTTCCTTTTCATTTCTACTGTGTTACGTCTGTGGCTGCCAACCTACTGTGATTTGTTGACGCACAAGAACATTTCATCTTTTATGGTTATGGGGTTTTATCCTCGTCATAAGTTAGTAAACTGAGAGAAAGGTTTGCTGTTCCCACCAAATTAATGTGTGGCCACAAAGCATAAACAGAAGGAGCTCTTCTGCAGGGAAAGATCCAAAATGGCAGTGATATACAACAAACGACTTTCAGCTATGACAAAGGGGGCTACAAGAGTAGAGTGTTTGCAAATGGCATAAAGACACAGAGGGCAGGATGCAAACAAGCAGAGAAACTAATAATCCTGGTTTCTTACTAAAGACACAGACACAGCTTGTTTCATAATAACGTAGGCCTGGTCACCGATTTTATCTACGTATATGTATAAATCTATAAATGTGTTACGTTAATTTAGCCAAGTTTTCTTATTAACAAAACTAAGATGATTAGAGACTCTTGCAGAGCCAAACTGAACACTATCTATTCACTTTTAAAATGGTTTTCCTGATCAGATTGCCACAGTCGTGCTCCTTCCATCCTCTTTTCGTGCTGGTGTTCCTCCCACCTTCATATCTGTGCTGAGGTGCAAGGGTCAGTGGTGAGGGGTAGCTGGGGTGTTGAAGAGGGGGTGAGTTCAGGATCTGTAAGGCCTTCTTGTTATAAGGGCTCCCCCCACCAGCCCCTGTCTGCTGTCTCTTTCAGTAGGGGAACTGAAATGAACTCCATGGGAGGGCATGTCGCTCCGTTGCAGGCGTCTGCTCGCACCACCCCACCCCAGAGCTAAGGAGGGCCAGCCAGCCATCTGCGTCCTTTGTCTAAGAAGGGGGATAGCTACCCCATTTCTTTTCTACACACACCCCTTCACACACATACGCAAAGAGGACAGCCTGCAAAAGAGGGGCAAACTTAAAGATTTTTCTTTTTTTTTACAAAGAGGGGTATATCGGACCTTTTGCTGTCAATCTATTCTCCTTATCACTCTTCATATTTGACAACAAAAGAGAAAGAAAGGCAGAAAGAAAGAAAAAGTCATTTCTTTTTCCCTTTCTTTGCCTCTCCTTTGCAGCCAAGTCTGACTGCTCCCCCTCTTGCTCACTCAGTATGATATATCAACTTTTCCCACTTCTTTCTTTCCTTCAGTTTCTCCCGTCACACTGGCAGACAATGAAAGGCTGTGTTTGTCTGGGAGTTGCTGATTGACTCTGAAATTGTTCACGTAGCTCATTTTCTCTGCCCAGACATTTTGAGAGGAGACAGAAAAAAAACCCAACACCTTCACTCCCTCGATGATGATTTTGAAATTGTTTAAAAGAGTACTAACTTCTTACTGTAGTTACTTTCACAACAAACAGCAGACTACATTCATGATTAAGTTTTGTAACAATGATGGTATTGAAGGAAAAAGAAAATTCTGCTTGCAGTCTGTCTCACGGTTCATTTTAATGTCTAGACAGGAGCACAACAAACAAAAACTAAAGTTCTGACACGTAATAAGCCATAGAAACAGGATACTGAATCCCATTCGATGTCTAAACCTCCCTAAGAATAAAATGTCACAGAACAGGCTTCGCACATACAGGGCTGAACAATACACACCAAATCTCCATTCTGAGGCAACAGGAGCTGAGCATGAATAGAGGAGTGCTTATTTGCTTTTGGTAAAGGACAGATGTCCAAACTGGAGACTTATTCAGACTGCAGAACGACCACAATTTAATTGCGTCTCTAAACAAAAAGGGACGCCTTGTGTCTGTGTTTATGTATTTGGTTCATGAATGTTTGTCTTAATGAAAGCAGTTCTCACACATGAACACTCTTTCTACATGTGCTTGCCTGGTACCAACAACCTCAACGTGGCTGTAAAGTTCTCACTCGCCCAGTCACTCACCCCCCATCCAGCCCCATTGTCTGTGGAGAACAGCTTGGTGAATAGAAGACCTAGTTTTGGCTGTAGAGGTTGGAGGACTGGAGGACCCTCTCTGCTGCTCTTTCCCTTTGGCTCCTATTGTTTGGCCAGGCCTCTGCCTTGCTCCGGGCCCGTCCTGGACCTATTTACCCAGACACAGCCAACTGCTAAGGTCAGCCTGTTTTCACCAGTGGTCAAAGGGAGAACAGAGAGCATCTTTGTCATGGTTTTCATATACATTAATTTACTTGAGTTTCAAAAAAATAAGTATAGACTCAGCTATGTACACATGAAAACACTTGCAAATAGCCTGTGAAAGTAGTGGTATCAGGGTATAGATTGTGTATAGCACAATGGTAAAAAATAAAGAAAAGCATATATATCTATGACATCATTTAAATAATATAATAAACAATAATCTGGACAATATTATCACCAAAGGGACCCCCACTCCTTGATGATAATATTGTTTCTCTGAGCCAAAATCAAAAGAAAGTCAGAGTTTGACTTCTTTTTACCTCAAAATATAACAAACTACTTTTCAGATATTTTTAACAAATGTGCAGTTTTTCATAGTCAGAAATTCTGACTTATCCCCCCCTTTTTTTTTCTTTTTGACTGCATTTTAGCCAGACACAGCAACTGGCACATGAACAAGCCAGTGCTGCTGCACATCCTGTCTCAGTAAACAGAATCTGCAGGGTTCTGCATTCCCACATGCTCACCCACTATGGGTTTTGCAACTGGTCTTAACTAGTGATATGTGTTAGCAGCGCATGCAAGAACAGGAGGTACAGAATGTCCAGCAACGTCTGTGTAAGCAAGTGAAGCTTGTTGATTTTCCATAAAAGGAATGTGATGACTGCTGACATTCTCTTTAAGGCGTATTGTATCATTTCCTGTTTACCTTATTTGTACTCTACTCAGTAACTCACTCATCTTGACTCACTAAACATTATTCAGTCATGATACAATTTAACACTGTGAAACACTTGTTCTTTATTCCACCATATCCTCACTTTAAATAATGTGTTATTCTGACTTCCACTGCTCTCATATACTGGTATTGATCTGCTCTACTGGATTATCTGCTACTAGCTGTCACTCTGCTTTGCCTGCAGACACTTGCTTGGTATGTCAAATGTTTAACCCCTCCACCACTTCCTGTGGTAATATTGATACGTGTAGTAAAGTGTTGTCTTTTTATCCCCATGAATGATTTTCAAGAAAAGCCAGTGGGATGGGTAACAGTTTGGAGGAGAAAGAACTCCAAACCCAATCCTGTGCTTCCCTACCAAGTCCACATTTCTAACAAGTTTTCACCACTCAGTGGCACAAACACTTTGGAACAAACCCTGATAAATGGTTTCATTTATAAAATGTGATATTGGGGAATCTGGCAACCATTATCAAATGTATTTATTGAACCAAAGTAGGCGACAAGGAGTCTTATTAAAAGTTGCTTGTTAAAGATAACAGTAAAAAATAAAACTGTTATTTACATTAGCAGTAGTAAGACCTGATGATGACAGTTGCACACCACTAATATTGCGCCAGTGTGTTTATCCATCCATCCAATCATCCAATCATCCATCCATCCATCCATCCATCCATCCATCCATCCATCCATCCATCCATCCATTATTTTTGTTCAGGTCATGGGGATCTGCTAGAGCATCCCACCTCTCTTTGGGCAAATGGCAGGGCAACACCCTGGACGGGTCCATTGCAGGCTCACATACAGAAAACCACACACTCACTATCACACTCACTTCTATGGGCAAAATTAGAATCACCGATCACTCTAAAATCCATATCTTCTGACTGTGGGAGGATACTAGAAAAAAAACATAGCTGTATGTCATTTTACTTAAGCAATGTGGGATTCTATATTTTTCCTCAGAATCCCACATAGAATGATTTGCACTTCAACCGCAGGCTTTCTGGGTGCTGTGCAGCAAACAATGTGAGCTAGATAGATAATTGACAAACTAATGGGAAAAATCTGATCATGAGAGATCTGAATGGATGTATAACTAGAAATAAGGAGCGATTTATTAGTCATCAAAATGTTTGACCATCCAGAGTTGTTGCCAGGAGACAGAGTTGAAGTATTTCACATTTTTCTGCAGCTTCCCACCTGCTGCCACCCCCTTAAACCACACAGACTCTGTTCAGAACTTGAATTAAAATGCATTCAAGGAAATCTGATCACAGTTGGCCTACACTAACATAAGGTCTGAGCACATTTTAAGATGAATTCAGATCTGCTCACTCAAGACACATTTAAAGGTGGTCTGGGACACTGGTGTACACGTTCTCTGTGTAGTTTGAATATAAAAGCATCCTGGGACAGATTCAAAGGCTTACTAATAAACAAATATAAATCAAGTTAGACAATAACTCATTTTATTATGTTTGCAATAGACTACAGTAATCTCTGTCCTCTTAATGTTTGCAGCGAATCCTTCCTTTTATTGTGTACACTACGATTTGCACTATACATATCCTTTGTTGATGAAAGTTTTTCTACAAAAAAAGTTATTTTAATCTTGTTATATCTACTTTCTTCTGCCTTATTGTCTGTGAGATTCCCTTCATTATTTATAACTTCTGCTTTTGGTGATTAAAAATAACAATAAATATGGTGTCAAGAAGTGAAAATGGCATGCATGTGTATATACATTTAGAGTGGGAAGGTCAAAACCAATCATTTTAGTCTGTATTTTAATGGCAGGTGTGAATGCACAAACTAACTGCTGGCCACTTGTGTTAGCAGTTCTCAGGTTGCAATTTAAAGCAAAATCAGTGCTTGCTCCCTGTCCAAAAAATTAGACAATTCAAAGATAAATGCAAGAGAAAAGAACCTTCAAAACCTCTTTAAAGTTAAGACTTTGCCTTTTATGTAGATATAAAAAATGATATACAAATAAATATCATCTTTGATTCTATTTAAGACTCATTTGGGATCTGTCAAGATGCTTGTCATACTCTTGACAATTTTCCTGTGCCATATGGCAAAGACAAACAGGGAGATTCATTTTAGCCCACAAGCATCAGGTGGCATTGAGCATTGACAGCTTGTCCCCAGCTGCAGACTGAGTTCACGTAGTTTATCCAGAAAAATCATTGTGTAATTTCGTTGTTAGATGAGGTCTATGCTGTCTGTGTTTCACAGTGATTTTCTATACTGAAAGGTGGTGTGATATGAACAGCTAAATACAGGAGACCACGGAGGCAGAAGTGGCAAACAGGAAGTTCGTTGAAAATGCTGCCATAGCGGAAAAATCCAAAAGATTTACCACAAAGCGACAAAAGTAAAGCAAGCAGAGACATGGCGGGCAGATGGACCGACAAGGGGAGAAGATAGACAGAGATAGACTCAGACAAGCTGAGGAGAAAAAGGCACAATCAGGGAAGACACGGACTTCACACGGACAGAGAAAAACAGGACAAAAGTTTCACAAAGAAAGTAACACAAGAAACCCAAAACAAACTGGAAGATCCACTAAAACAAAATCGTATGGTACAAATACTCAGAGTCTGTTTCAAAATAATGAGACTGATTTCTGTTTTCAGAGTTATAAGCATAAACAAAAGTGACTGCTTCAACTGCACTATTTTGTTTCATGTTGCACATTGGAACTGACAGATAAGAGGGGATACTTTTTTTTCAGGAGCTACAATATTTGTGAAATAATTAAATCATAACACACAGTATTTATGGGTGTTGGATTCTTCCATCTCTGGCAGGATCCATTTCAATTTTACACCTAATGTTATGAAAGATAAAAGTGTGATAAGAATCACACTCTAACACTCATCTTAATATTGGCGGCTTCTCAGCTTGTCACAGAATTATAAAATAAATATCTACAAATGTTAGGAAAGGTTCAAATTTCACATCTAGTGCAGAGCTGAAGTGTAAGCTGCCTACAGAATCCTATCAGATGGTTGAAAGTCACAGCATATTTTTTGTTTACTTCATCTCCATAACAATTAATGTTTTATTCATCTAAACTGTCACTCAGAACAGCTAGATGTAGTTAGATAGCACATGCCATGATGTAGTGTTTGTAAAATATAAAAAGTAACCCCAAGGGAATGTAAGAATGTTGTAATGGGAGGATCCTCTTGTAGACTGATGTCTGTGCTTACTGATGACACGTGATGGTTTCCAAGCTCAACAACCAGCATGCTGCAGTCTCAAGTCTAATTTTATTACTTAGTGTTTATCTGCGATCTCCAATCCATCCTGTTTATATGTTTGTTTAAGACCGGCAATTGGCCAGCACAGTGACTGCACAACATACACTTCCTCTTGCGTGACCCGAACATCCTGAAATACACAGTTCATGGTAAGAAGGTTTTTTTGTTTTTGTTTGTTTGTTTGTTTAATTAATATTCTATAATTTTGCTTACAACAACAGTGAAGTATTAGACTTACAAGGATTTGGCAGCTGCAGTCACGCATTCAGGGGTCTGTTTGAGCAGGGCCTTGCACGCATGTGTGTGTATATGTGATCGTGTATATACAAATCTGATTAAGAGCTGTTATGTTGCATGTTGAAATGGTTGGCGCATATATTTATATGTAACATTTTTTTAAATGAGGCTCCTTAGCCCTTTGCATAGGTCTGCTTCCCGCCTACATTTTCACACACACACACACACACACACACACACACACACACACACACACACACACACACACACACACACACACAC
>JAOWBL010005083.1:0-10524 GCA_028564865.1 Zenarchopterus dispar | reverse complement strand
TTCCCTGGGCCTTCTAATTCAGGGTGGCGTTGTCTAATCTGGTTACGTTGAAATTTAGTGTGGCTCGCCTGCGACACGTACACACATCCCTTTCAAATACACGCTCACTCACACACTCTTTTCTGTTTGTCCTTTTTCTTTGGTCTATTTGTCTTTTATTAGCATGTCTGTTCTGTAATACATCTCATCACAAAGACACGTCACACAAACACTACAGTAATCACCACACTACACACACCCCACCCATCACTGTCTTGTCTTTTTATCAGTTTTATTCCTTCAATCTTCACATTGATGAGTTAGTCCTCCGTGGTAGAATTAGGAGTTCAAATATTAATAAAATATCAAAATGTTACCTCACACTGTTAAATCGGACTAGTGAAGGACACACACACACTCACATTTACACATTTTATAAAAAAACTAACATCTTCTGCAGCATCAAAATGCATATATATATATATATATATATATATATATATATAATCATGGATAAAGGTTTTATGAAATTATGGTACTTACCATTGAAATATATGCAGACAAGAAATAATTAAAAAACATGGAGGCCAGTGGAGATTAACTCACTGTTCGATCCAGACCCTGGTGGTCAGTAGAGGAACTGCAGGTCTGGATCCCTAACCTGGTGGACAGTAGATCGACCTCAGGTCTGGATTCGGAACCTGGTTGACCGTAGAACTCCAGGTCTGGATCTAGACTCTAGTGGTCAGTAGAAGAACTGCAGGCCTGGATCCAAAATTGGAAAAGAAAAAAAAAAAAGACACTAAAGCAGGTCAAATGACAATCAGGTGATTTCTGATTTGTCACTGTAAAAAAACAACTTTAAGTCTAAAAAGACTTGATTCATGAAGCTTTAAACATTTAGATTGTAAAAGACATTTACATGTTCTTTGTAGGTCGTCATAATTTTCATGTTTTTATGAAATCATTTCAACCAAGTAATGTTTATAACACTGGCAGGGAGCAGCACAATCATAAGGTTGTTGGTTATACTCTGGGCAATTTTCATGTTCTCCTTGTATTTGTGTGGATTTTCTCCAGCTTCTTCCCACAATCCAAAAACATGTACATCATCATTTTTACTGATGTTTCTAAATTACCTGTAAGACTGTTTGACTTTATATGACTTTGTGATGGATTGGTGACCTGTCCAGGTGAACTTCTGCCTCTCACCTGAGGAGAGCGGGAACAGACTGCAGCAGATCCCTGAGAACTGGCATAAATGGATATTGATGATAGGTAGATGGAAGTAATACCAGCCTTCTTTTTAATTTCTTCTTACATCATCTAAAATTAAACTCAGTCCTACAAAATTAGTAATAAAAAAAAAACAAACCAAGTTGTAAAACATAAAATTCCTTTAATATTCTGTTTAAGAAGCACTCACTAACAATCCTGAAAATACAAACATTCATCTAAATGAGTTCCAGGAAAAAGCACAACAGCAGGTTATCTAATGGTTCCAGGTGGAGACCCATCTCCATGTGGAAACCACGTCTGGGATCTGTGTTTGTTTCTCCTCTACTTGACATTCATGTGGAGCTCTGCAAGTGAACATTTTGAGGACGATTACAGATCATGAACAGAAATAAGCTTCATTACAACAGTTACCCACACTGACATGCAGCTTCAGACTAAACAGGCCCACCACCAGTCCAAGAGAAAGTCACAGTTACAATGAGGCCAGTGACGACTTTTTAAGCAGCTGCAACAGATAAACGACTATTTAGATCTAATACAGCATACAGAGTAGTTTCTACATATGCAGAAGCACAAAAGCTTTTCTAACTCTTCACAAAAACTTACAGTAACAGCAGCTTCTTCGATGACAAGACTGGCATGTGTACTTTTGTTATTAACAAATCCCACAAAAGGTCAAAACTAATGATACACACTTGCTCTAATTTGAGTGTTAAGTTCAAACCTTTAAAGATCATTTGTGGTGATGCATTGATGAGTAACACTTTAAGAAAAGAAAATAAGCTAGATTTCTAAAGTTTAAATTCAAGTTGAGGTAGAAAAATAAACTGAGCTAGCATCAACTTTGCTGAGCTAAATAATAATAAAAGTATTTTACTAATAATATCACAACAGTGTGTTGGACTAGTTGAGAAGAAATGAGGACGAGAGTAAGAAAACACACATGAAAAACAAAGCAACTGAGTTTCTGACTTTATAAACAGTAAAATTAAAAGAAAAGACTAAAATGATAATACCACTACCAGACTCACATGAGAAAGTAAAACAAACTGTTTCTTTATAAAATATTAGTTTCCAGATAAAAAAAAGAAAATAAACTAAATGATTTGTGAGAATAAACACAAAAATGTTTTCATTTAGCTGACTGCAAATGAAAACGGATTATTTTACTTTCTCCTTAAATACTCTAAACTGCAGCTCTATAGTCCCCTAATGGTCACATGAGTCCAACATATGTCCACACTCAGAATAAAGCTATAAATGACTGCAGCAACATCTCTGAGGGGAAAAATCTGTTTTGCTTTTTATGTTTCTTATCTCATTGTTAAGTGATATTAATACACTTATTGTACCAAATCTAATTGAAACCTATATGCATATGTGAAAATTGGATTTTCAAGTGATTCATTGACTCTAGAAAACAGATTATTGTCAAAATTATCCTTCAATTTTATTTTATGTTGGCCACCAGTATGGCAGTGCTGTAAGTGTGATTTTTTTTTCCTACTCTTAAACACGCCTTAAAGCAGCTAGTGACCCAATATTGCTGGCTTGGCTCTGAAATGCTTCACATGACAGTAGCATCAATCATCTCCCCACAACCACACACATAAACACCTGGAATGCACACTGAATTCTGGGAAAAGCACATCCGGCAGTATGGAGCGCTGTCTGTTACAGACATGTTTCTGGACTGGCCTCGATATTTCCATTTTGCTGTGGTTCCTTCAAGAACTTCTCCACCTCCTGTGAGTCCACCATGACACTGTTTGGTCGAACCTCATCTTCTTCCTCTTTTATTGTCTCCTCCTCCTGCTTCTCTCTCACTCCCTCGTCATCCATTCCCTCTACACTTTGGCTGCGCTCTTTTCTTTTGGAGTTATCTGTGAATGTGACGCTCTCCAGTTTGTCTTCAGGCACAGATGGTTTCTTTTTGAGAAACAGGAAGTTAGAAATTGCCAAAACCACAGCTGAGAGCACCACCTCACTTCCTGCCAGCAGGAAGACAAACGTATACCTCTTGGTTGCATCAAGCACCAAGCCTGGAACAAAAGAAACATAAATCAGAAATATACAGTATGTGGCATTAAATACATTGGAATTCAAATTACTCCATGTCTTACTGATTTATTTAAGGTAAATTACAAGGTGGAAAATTAAGAAAGATCTGGAGCACTGGGTGGTCCTTCCTATGTTTCTTTCTTCAGAGTTTACGTATTTATGTGTTACCAAGACTTTTGTATTTCTTTCGAATGTTGCTCATAGACATTCCTAATTCTACACTCAATGAACTTAATAAACTTCTATCAAGATTCGTTTGACAAGGAAAGCGATCAAGGATAAGGCTGAAAACATTAAAGTTGTCAAAGTTGCTGTTCCAAACCTTAAACACCACTTCTGGGCAGCCCAATTGAGACCTTTGGATGAAGGATTTAACTGACACACAATGACTAAATATGGAAAAAAGATTATGAGAAAGACCACTGGAGACATTACCATTAAAATATATGCACATGAGTGACTGGACCAAAGCTACACTAAAAATTTGGTACAAGTTAGAGACATTCAAATTGTTTAGGTTAATACAAGTTTTAGTTTTATCAAGTATTTCCTTTAAACTGGCTACATTAGATGCAGGCATTAGAAACTGGTCAAACTATGGGCAACAGATTATAAAAGACAAATATTTTAAATCCTTTGACCGTTTAAGGGATCAATTCCAGCTTCCTAATACAGATTTCTTCAGATATCTACAGCTGAGGAGCTTTTTAATAGAACATAAAGAGTGGAAGGCAGTCCTTAATCCCTCACCAGTTGAAGAACTGTTGGTAAAAACACAACAGCAGCATGTTCAAGCTTTATGATTATTAACACTTCTGACACAAAATGTAGATGGGAATTTCAAAGTATCACATACATACCAGATATATCCTATTATATATGAGTAGGACATTGGATTGAAGATGTAAAATGCCTTGCAAATTAGTGTGAGCAAAACTCAATAAATATCAAGTTCCTAAGAAGAAATGTAGTCGTGCAAAAGATAGTACCCCATCTTCTAGTTCTACATTTTTGTTGAAAAACATGACAAAAACCATCTGGCCAAATTGGTTCTCAGTATCTGGCAAATACAACTTCAGATCATTAGCAAATAACTTTTTTCTCTGTCTTAATATTTATCTAACAAAAATGCAATAGGAGAAAACAAAAATCATACTGGGATTACTAATTACTCCCTTATTACTTCCATAAGATTTAAGAGGGTAAAATGGCAGTCAGGTATTGCTAATCATCAGTCTTTGATTAAATAAGCATCAGTAGGCATTCCTCACTGAACATGTTAGATGTTCAGTCATGTTAGTCCATGACATCAGAATCAGAAGAAGACTGATCCAATCGAGTTTCTTTGTTAGTTTCCAGGAGGAAATGTCTTCTGTCTAAAAGAACGACTGAGGTTCACAAAACTTCATCTGAACAAACCAGCAGATTTCTGGAACAACGTCCTCTGGGGAGATGAGACCAACGTGAAGATGTTTGATCTTAATGTCCAGAACCATGTTTGGAGGAAATCAAACAGTATTTCAGCAGAAACATCTCAGGCCCACTGTCAAGCACGGTGGTGGAGGTGTCATGGACCTGGACACCTGTCAGTCATTGAGTGGACCATGAACTTTTCTGTAGACCAGAGTCTTCTAGAGACAAAGATTGGCCGAAACTGGTTCATGTGACAGGAAACAATCCCAAACACAGCTGCAGATCTACACTCACTGGCCTCTTTATTAGGTATACCTGTCCAATTGTTAGGTTAAGAACAAAGACTGGACCCAAGTGCAGACAACTGAATAATGAACTCCTTTTATTGGTTTGACTGGGCTCCGGATGGGAAGGACCTGGCAGACTGGCACGGCTGAGGATTCCTTGGCATTTAGGAGGGACACAGGTAGACAGGAATCAGGTACTCTGAGGCAGAAAAGAACAAGGAATTAGGCAAGGTAAGTTAGGGTTCAAGGTTTAGAGTGGCCTGGGTGCGTTACCAATGGTGAACAACAATCTGGCGTTGACTCGGCGTTTCTGGGGTCCTCATGTACTGGGGGATGACGAGCTGCAGCTGCAGCCACTAATGAGCTGCAGCTGCGGGGCTGGTTTCTCTGCATCGTAACAGTACCCCCCCCTCCAAGGGAGCCACCGGGCGACAGGAACCGCTCCGGACGGCGACGACGGAGATCCCTGATGAGGGAGGCATCGAGGATGAAGGAGCGGGGGATCCATGCCCGTTCTTCAGGGCCACAGCCTTCCCAGTCCACCAGGAACTGGAGGCCACGGCCGCGGCGACGTACGTCCAGTAGGCGACGGGCTGTGTATGCGGGGTGGCCAGCCACCACCCGGGCGGGTGGAGGGGGTGCGGTTGGTGGGACCAGGTTGCTGGAAGTCACGGGCTTGAGAAGGGAGACGTGGAAGGTGGGGTGAATCCTCATTGAACGGGGAAGTTTCAATTTCACTACAGAAGGGTTGATGATTTTGATGATCTCAAAGGAACCTAGGTACCGGGGGAACAGCTTTTTGGATTCCGTGTGGAGAGGGATGTTCGAAGAGGAGAGCCATACCCGTTGACCGAGGCTGTAGGTGGGTGCGGGTCGACGGTGAGCATCTGAGTTGCGCTTGCTGCGCTCCTGGGCCCTAAGGAGCGCGGTCCTTGCCATGGACCAGATCCTGTGGCAACGGCGGATGTTTGTCTGCACCGACGGGACGGCCACCTCCTCCTCCTGAGCTGGGAACAAGGGGGGCTGGTAGCCAAGCGCACACTCAAAGGGGGACAGACCGGTGGCCACACTGACAAGGGAGTTGTTTGCAAACTCAACCCAGTCGAGGTGGTCGCTCCAGAAAGATGGGTTGACTTTGGCTACGCATCGCAGGGCGGTTTCCAGGTCCTGGTTGGCCCGTTCAGACTGTCCGTTGGTCTGTGGATGGAAGCCAGAGAATAGACTTGTTGAGGCCCTGATCGACTGGCAAAAGGCTTTCCACACCTGGGAGATGAACTGGGGGCCTCTGTCTGACACTATGTCCACAGGGGGACCATGGAGCCAGATGACGTGATGGCGGAGAAGGTCCGTAGTCTAGGCAGTAGGCAATGGGCGCAGAAGACCAGCAGGAGCCTGATGTGAGGCTTTGCTGCGGGCGCAGGTAGGGCAAGCTGCCACAAACTCCCGGACATCCTTGTCCATTTAGGGCCACCAGAAGTGCCAGCGTACTAAGGACAGGGTCCGGGTGCCTCCCGGATGACAGGCTAGGCGAGAGGTGTGACCCCATTGGATGGAGTCGGGTTCGAGTTGTTGTGCTCCCTTCACCGCAGTCTCCAGCTCCCACGTGACGGCAGCCACCACACAAGAAGGAGGCAGATGGGTTCCGGGGATGCAGGGGCATTGGGAACAAACTGCCGAGACAATGAGTCGGGCTTCTGGTTCTTGGTACCGGGTCTGTAAGAAACAGTGAAATTAAACCTGGTGAAAAATAGGGACCAGCGGGCTTGTCGAGGGTTCAGCTGTTTTGCGGTCTGGAGGTAGGCGAGGTTTTTGTGGTCTGTCCAGATTATGAATGGCTCCCGTGTGCCTTCTAACTGGCACCAGTGTTCCAAGGCCAATTTTATTGCCAGGAGCTCCCGATCTCCAACATGGTAGTTACGCTCCGCGGGCATTAGTCGTTGGGAGAAGAAGGCACATGGATGGGTTTTATGGGTGTTAGGGGATTTCTGCGAGAGTACTGCCCCGACGCCTGTGTCAGATGCATCTACCTCGACTATGAATTGAAGGTCAGGGTCGGGGTGCTGAAGGACGGGTGCAGAGGTGAACCAGTCTTTGAGGGCGGAGAAGGCCTGCGCTGCTTCTTCAGTCCACTCAAAGGGAACTGAGGGTGATGTCATCCGTGTCAGTGTGGCAGCAATCCGACTATAGCCCCTGATAAAGCGGCAATAGAAGTTTGCAAAGCCCAGGAATCGTTGGAGCTGCTTTACTAAGCTGGGTACTGGCCAGTTGATTACAGCCTTGATCTTGTCTGGGTCAGCCCGGACTTGTCCCTTCTCGAAGATGTAACCGAGGAAGGTGACGGATTGGGTGTGGAACTCGCACTTCTCAGCTTTAACAAAGAGGCGATTTTCCAAGAGTCTTTGGAGCACTTGCCAGACATGGAGCTGGTGGTCGTGGATTGTGGGGAAGAAGATGAGGATGTCATCGAGGTAGACAAAGACAAAGCGGTTGAGGAAGTCTCGGAGGATGTCATTGACCAGGGCTTGGAATACGGCCGGGGCATTGCAGAGTCCGAAGGGCATGACCAAGTACTCGTAGTGGCCTAGGGGAGTATTGAAGGCTGTTTTCCACTCGCCCCCTTCCCTAATACGTATCAGGTGATACGCGTTCCGTAGGTGCAGTTTTGTGAACACTGTTGAGCCATGCAGAGAATGGAAGGCAGACTGTAGCAGGGGTAGCGGATACTTGTTTTTAACGGTAATGTTATTGAGACCACGGTAATCGATGCAGGGACGGAGTGAACCATCCTTCTTGCTTACAAAGAAGAACCCGGCACCGACAGGAGAGGAGGATGGCCGGATTAGGCCGGCGGCTAGGCAATCATTGATATATGCCTCCATGGTCTCATTCTCCTTCCTGGGAAGATTGTAGAGTCTGCTTGTGGGGATTGGAGCACCAGGTAGCAGGTCGATGCCACAGTCATAGGATGTGTGTGGGGGTAGTGTCAGGGCCTTGTCCTTACTAAAAACCTCCCCAAGGTCGTGGTATTCTGGAGGGACCTTGAGAAGATCTGGAGATGAGTGTGAAGCGGCATGTGATGAACTAGGAGGGATGGCTGACTGGAGGCATGTGGAGTAACAGTGTGGGCTCCAGTTGGTTACTTTACCAGAGCGCCAGTCAATGTGTGGATTGTGAAGAGCTAGCCAGGCGTGCCCTAGGATTACGGGAGTGAGGGGAGCATCTACCAGAAGGAATTGGATGACTTCATGGTGGTTCCCTGAGATGACCAAATTGACCGGACTTGTACAATAACTAATTTTGTACAAAACTCGGCCGTTAAGGGCTTTGGCAGTGATAGGGGGAGGACAGCCGTTCTTGGTCGAGACCTAGCTCAGAGGCTAACGTTTGGTCCAGGAAGTCCCTTCTGCCCCCGAATCAATTAGGACTGGTATCTCGAGATGTACCTGTTTGCTGTGAAGGGTGGCTGGGAGCAGTGTCTTGGTGCGGGTTGTGGGCTGGTGTTAGCGGTCGCCAGTATGCCCCTTCCTACTGACGGCCGCAGGGGGCAGTGGAGGACCCGGTGGCTTCCGTCTCCACAGTAGAGGCAAAGTCCCCCTGTGATTCTTTGCTGGCGTTCCTCCACGGAGAGGCAAGCGCGACCCAACTGCATTGGTTCCTCCGGGGGTAAGGGAGATTCAGGCTGTGCGATGGCCGGCGTGGACTGGGATAATGCTGGTACAGCACCTCGCTTGCTACCCCTGTCGCGAATTCTGTTGTCCAGCCTGATCGAGAGGGAGATCAATTCCTCGATGGTCCGGGGCTGGTCCCTGGTGGCCAGCTCGTCCTTGAGCCGGTCATTCAGTCCGATGAGGTAGACAGTCTGGAGGGCCTCGTCGTTCCAGCCGGAGTCTGCTGCGATGATTCTGAACTCCACCGAGTAGTCTGCGGCTGATCGGTGGCCTTGTTTAGTGGAGAGCAGGCTCCTACCTGCTTCCGCACCTCTGACGGGATGATCAAAGACTTTCCTCAGCTCCATGGTGAAGGCCGCATACAGTAATTGTCCCAGCCCCTGCCTCTCGTATGCAGCTTCCACCCACTGCAACGCCTTCCCCTTCAGGAGACCGATGACAAAGGCGACTTTGAGCTGAAGCCGCTCACCTACGCCAGCGACCGTGCCAAAGACGAGTGAGCACTGGAGGAGGAAATGTTGCCTCAGTTGGACGTGATCAGTAGGTTGGTTGTCGGGGAGCGGGTGGTCTGCTGGTTCCATCTTGTGCCCAGATTGTTCCGTTAGGTTAAGAACAAGGACTGGACCCAAGTGCAGACAACTGAATAATGAACTCCTTTTATTGGTTTGACTGGGCTCCGGATGGGAAGGACCTGGCAGACTGGCACGGCTGAGGATTCCTTGGCATTTAGGAGGGACACAGGTGGACAGGAATCAGGTACTCTGAGGCAGAAAAGAGAACAAGGAATTAGGCAAGGTAAGTTAGGGTTTAAGGTTTAGAGTGGCCTGGGTGCGTTACCAATGGTGAACAACAATCTGGCGTTGACTCGACGTTTCCGGGGTCCTCATGTACTGGGGGATGACGAGCTGCAGCTGCAGGGCTGGTTCCTCTGCATCGTAACACCAACTGCTTGTTAACGCAAATTTCAAATCAGCCAATCACATGGCAGCAACCCAATGCATTTAGGCATGTAGACATGGTCAAGACAATCTGCTGCAGTTCAAACCGAGCATCAGAATGAGGAAGAAAGGTGATTTAAGTGACTTTGAATGTGGCATGGTTGTTAGTCCCAGACGGGCTGGTCTGAGTATTTCAGAAACTGCTGATCTACTGGGATTTTCACACACAACCATCTCTAGGGTTTGCCGAGAATGGTCTGAAAAAGAGAAAATATCCAGTGAGCAGGAGTTCTGTGGGCGCAAGTGTCTTGTTGATGCCAGAGGTCAGAGGAGAGTGGCCAGACTGGTTCGAGCTTATAGAAAGGCAACAGGAACTCAAATAACCACTCGTTACAACCGAGGTATGCAGAAGAGCATCTCTGAATGTACAACACGTCGAACCTTGAGGCGGATGAGCTACAGCAGCAGAAGATCACACTGGTGCCACTCCTGTCAGCTAAGAACAGGAAACTCAGGCTACAATTCGCACAGGCTCACCGAAATTGGACAGTAAAAGATTGGAAAAACGTTGCCTGATCTGATGAGTCTCGATGTCTGCTGCAACATTCGGAGGGTAGGGTCAGAATTTGGCGTCAACAACATGAAAGCATGGATCCATCCTGCCTTGTATCAATGGTTCAGACTGGTGGTGGTGGTGTAATGGTGTGGGGGATACTTTCCTGACACACTTTGGGCCCATTAGTACCAATTGAGCATTGTGTCAACGCCACAGCCTACCTGAGTAATGTTGCTAAACATGTCCATCCCTTTATGACCACAGTGTGCCCATCTACTGATGGCTACTTCCAGCAGGATAACGCACCACGTCATAAAGCGCGAATCATCTCAGACTGGTTTCTTGAACATGACAATGAGTTCACTGTACTCAAATGGCCTCCA